>LPNX010036801.1:40340-113803 GCA_001517045.1 Pseudotsuga menziesii
AGTTTTATTATAAACTGCAAGAATTCATGTGCCTATATTTAGTGTAAAACATTAGCATGCTTCTATTTATGACTCTTGTCGATATTACATCATGCATTCTGGTTGATAAAGGAACATGTCATAGTCTTACTTAGTCTTCAAGGCTAACGCATGAACCATCGTCTTTTCTCTATGCAGGTGGATGAATTTACCCTTGAGTTTTGCTAAGGAATGAATCCTAGACTACAAGGCATCAAATCATATAAGATAAAAGGGGCCACCAAGGTTTTGGAAACACAACTTAAACCCTAGCCCATTTTCAAAACAAAACATACTATATGTTAAACCATATAATACATGTTCCCATATTGAGGACTTATGCAAAATAATTTGGTTTTAATTATGATGCGATGGTTTGACCTAGGCTTTAAACCCACGATGGTGACAACCCTATGCAAAGGACACCCATAAATGCATTCTCATGCAGACCATGTGGTTGTATTAAAAACTCCTGTTGAAATCCATAAAGCGCAGGTACAAAACCCTAGGGGTTTCAATTGTCTTTGTGGTCTGTGTTGAGTTGTCTGAATGAAGTTTCGAATAGGGTGTAGTTGTATTTGGTTTAATTCCTCTGGTATCTCTCTGTTTGAAAAGTTAGCACCTCGGCGACGCCGATGGTGGACGAGATGAGATATTCCACCCTTGACACCCTTCATTTTTGCTTACCTACTGGATGTTTTCACTGCATGGCCTTGGCTATAGGTAACTTTATTCTTTGGTTTAGTAAAGTCAAGTTTTCATGCCTTAACTTGATTCTTATATGAATATAAATGTATGACACTTGAGTTGTGTGCAGGGAAAGAAATTCAAAGTTGTTGCTGTGGAGAACTAGTCAAACCAAGTGCTGAAGAGATTTGCAAGCCGGTAAGACTCGATCCTTGCCTTTCGTGGCTCTAAGGTTGAACCTACGTGGCTTATTATGAATTTGTTGAAAATGTTGAGGTTTCATCTCTGAACATTTGTTTCAATTTTGGAGTACCCCATGGGGGCTTGTATAACTCCATACTTGTAATATTGAAACTTTATTTTAGTTTAAGCATTGTTGCTCTGCGCTAGACTTTACCATGGATGTTTTCTTCGTAATCTTGTGAGGCCTTTGACACTTAGACTATATCGTCTTCCTTTCAGATGTAAAAACAATCCCTTGACTGTCTATGTAGTAACGCATTAATTTTATTAAGAACCCTGTGAGGGCCTTAAGTTTTTGAGAAGATCATTTGTAAAAGGATTTGCAACACTGTGGTTTTGTTAATTTTCATTATGTAATTATGTAGAGGGTGCTTTGCCAAAATCTACAATCCATGTGTGAAATAGATGTAGTATTTGAGATTATTTCTCGGTTATGTAATGCCTCAATCGTGAGGGCTTTTATCATTTGTTATTTTTTTCTTAAAAATAACTTTGAAGGGTGGTCGTGAGGCCATTTACCTGTTGTGTTCGCTTCTTATAAGAGAAATCAAGCCATAGAGCCATTGTCAATGATAACCACTGTCATTCATTTTCAGTAATGGTTTTCGGGAAGCCATGCGAGGGTTTTACACCTATCTCGATTCAACAAGTTTTGGAAACCCACTATATTGTAACCGCGTGGCCTTTACTTTATTTCTTGGTAATGAAAAGATTTTAAGAGAGGGTCATCGAGCCTCGGTTGAAGATTACTCAGTATTATAACTATTTACATCGGTTTTAACACTTTGTTTTGATATCGTAGCATATTATTTGTTTAACTAGGCTTACTTGTGGTGTAAATGGTAGAAATGGATTTCTATAGTTTTTCATTGTTCTTTTCCCTTATAAATCCTTAACGCGGCCAAGAGTCCTTTATAAAACTGTAAATTACTATGGTTATGAGGCCTTCATCCTGTCAAATGCATTTTACTAGTTCCTTAGTGGATACTTCTGACATTTTAGACAATAGAAAAAAAACAAGCCCTAAGGTTGTTATAACTTTCTTCAGCAAGTCATTGACTGCAGATAACAACACCAATTTGGCCTACAGCCTGTAATAGTGTTGCGCCCTGTCGATAATCTCAACTTGGTGTTTTAACATTCATGGTTCCTCAAGGGGCTTGTCAAATTTTCTCTGACAATAAATCTCTTCTAGACCTAACTCAGTTATCATTTATAAATTGATGTATTTTATTTACCCTATTAAATTTTATTTTTTGATTATGAGACCAAAACTCAACCCTAGAAACATATATTAAAATGTATGCAGTATCATGTATAGAATTTAAAATTGAACTTAGATGTTTCAATTCTATGTTTATTTCGGCAAGGCTTAATCCTATGCCTAAACGCACAAACTAAGTGTATTTTCTAATATACGCTAACCCCATTGTTACGTTTAAAGTAAGCACTCGTTTTAGTTTTAAATTTAAGAACTAAGTAGTTAGCTTATAAACTCTTTATTAGTTTTCGATTTATCTGTTTTGTATATAATTACCTATATCTAGTTATATACTTTAGGGAAATATTTGTAAACTGTTAGGTATATTATAATGGCCTTTATATTAAGCTTTATAAGGTGTTCTTGAAAGTTTTACTGAAATTTAATTGTTATGTTCTTTTAAAATCCTAGGTTATTAGAAAATTTCCACTAACACTACCAAATAGAGTAAATTAGAGAAAAAAATGAGATAAAAGATCGGATATTGAGAAATACCAAAAGAATGAAATAACATCATTAAGCTAAAACTAACTTAAACTTAGACTAGTTTATGTAAATTCAGTAACTAATGACCCATATATAAACAAGTTTCAGATAGGAAATTACAAATCATAGAAAATAACTATCAAAGTAAGAAATGCAGATATTGAACATACTTCCAAAAAACGCAGTCATACAGAAAAATTAACAGTTGTTGGAACCTGGATAGCGTGCAGAAGGGAACAAACAACCAAAGGAGATTGTTCCACCCAACCTTCTCCTGAAGCAACTAAAATTACTTGCTTATGACCCTTGAGCCTGTTCACTGAACCACTAGGACAAAGATCTCTGGATATAGCCCACACAGCAAACTTTCTACAACTTAGCACTCAGTAATAGACTTAACTCAACAATTCCACTTTAGTTATCCCCTCATCAAATTCCTTGTGTGCCTGACTTTTCAGTTTGCAGCAATCACAAGGTTCATTCCCTTAGAAATCAGAATGAGTAGTGAGCCTCCTACTCAATTTGATGGTATATATAAGATTTCCTAGGTCTTTGGGTCAGTTTTGGAATTAAATGAGCCACCAGCTCAGTACACCCCTCTCAAGGAACATGACCACAATTTTAGGGATTATGCTTCCTGCAACAACTAGAAAGTGAAATGCTAGTGTTGCCACTTGTCAACTAGCCTTCTACAGCTGCTCATTCCTCCTAGTGGGTTAGTGATCACTCATTTAATAGTTTTCTTTTGATAGGTGTCTCTTCTTTTTAATTAATAAAATAAATAACTCTTCAATTATAGTCATCCTTGACCAATCTTGGTCATAAAACTTTACAATAAATTTAACATAATTTTTTTCTAAAATAAATAATAAATATTTATTTTTGAGTTCTAGGTATGTTACAAACACCCCCCCTAAGCTCAACATCATCCTTGATGTTGCTTAAGTTATTCTGAGTCTTCCAGGAACAAAGTCGTATATGCCACTCGCATATCGCTCTCCAATTCCCAGGTTGCTTCATTTGGACTGAGGTGTTTCCATTGTGCCTTTACCTGTCCAATGGTGTGATTCCAAAGAAAAAATTTCCTCTTGTCGAGAATACAGTCCGGTTCCACTAGAAAATATCCTTCTGGTTCTACCTGAATCACATTCCTGTCAATCACATGAGTAGCATCATGTACATACTTTTTCAAAATAGAAATATGAAAGACATTATGTATTCTAATATTAGGTGGCAAAGCTAACCAGTATGCCACTAGCCCCACTCTTGCCAATATTTCAAACGCTCTGCAATATTTGTGTGTTAATTTAGCACAACTCCCTAGTTTAAAAGAGCTCTTTTGGGGTTTTACCTTAACAAAAACATGCTCACCCACTTGGGATTCTTTCGAAGTTCTTCTAATGTCGGCATGACTCTTTTGTCTGTCCTAAGCAGTTTTCAAATTTCTTTGTACCAGTTTCATTGTTAGTTCCAGTTCTTTTAACAAGTCAAGTACTAACATCAATCTGTCAACTAGATTACTCCATGTAATATGAGTGTTACATTTTATACCATATAATATTTCAAAAGGAATAAGCTTTGTTGAAGCTTGATAATGGTTATTATATGCAAATTCAACTAAGTGCAAATAATCTTCCCACTTCTTAGGATAATCTCTAACATACATTCGTAACATATATTCTAGTACTTGATTGACTCTTTATGTTTGTCCATCCGTTTGCAGATGATAAGCAGTACTAAAATTCAATTTATTATCTAGTCCTTTAAATAAAGATTTCCAAAAATTTCCAGCAAATTTAAGATCTCTGTCAGAGATTATTACATTTGGAATTCCATGCAAACGAAAGATTTATTTCATGAAGATGTCAGTAATGTTAGCAGCTTTATGAGTTTTTTTAACAAGTATAAAGTGTGTTTCCTTACTTAGTTTGTCCACAACTACCATTAATTAATCATTTTGTTTCTAATTTTTAGGCAACCCAGTTATAAAATCAAGACTGATGACTTCCCATTTCCAATTTGGAATTGGTAATGGTTGTAAATAACCTGTTGGGTGTTGATGTTCAGCCTTAACTTGATGACATTCTATACACCTAGCTAAAAACTCAGCAACTTCGTTTTTCATGCTATGCCAAAAATACTCTTTTCTCAATATTGTTATCATCTTTTGATACCCCAGATGTTCGAAATAAGGACTTTTGTGTACTTCATTCAAAATAAGTAGTTTAACTTCCGATATGTTTGGCACATAAAGTCTGTTTTTATACAACATTAGACCTTTTTCATTAAAACTGTAATCTGTATTTAAATTTTCAGATATATTTTGAGTTACTTTTTTCTTTTAAACTCTGGTATTCTGTTTCCAGTTTTATTCCTCCTTTCAATTTATCCTCTAATTCAGTTTTATAACTATTAATGGCAACTACAAAACTTGTTACTGCATTTCTGCTTAAGACATCAACCACTTTATTTGCTTTCCCTTTAATGTGTTTGATTTCAAAATCATACTCGCTAAGGAAAGCTAACCATCTAGCTTGCCTTGCGTTTAAATTTTGTTGATCTAACATATATTTTAAGCTTATGTTATTAGAAATTATCAAAAATATTTTTCCTATTAGATGATGGTGCCACATTTTTAGAGCATGGATTATGGTAGCCAGCTCTAAGCCATAAGTTGCGTAATTATTTTCATGAGTTTTTAACTTTCTTTATTCATACACAATTGCATGACCTTCTTGTGTCAGTCCTCCACCCAGACCTCCGCTGCATGCATCTGTGCATACGACAAAATCTTTGTATGGATCTGCTATTTTTAGAATGGGTGCAATGGTTAATAATCCTTTTAATTTATTAAATCTTTCTTCGCATTTTTTATCCCACACAAATTTCTTGCCCTTTTTCTGCAATGATGCTATAGGATTTGCACTTTTCGAAAATCCTTCTATAATTTTTTTGTAATAACCTGTTATTCCCATAAATGATCGTACATCAGTAAGATTCTTGGGAACATTCCAATCAATTATTGCTTTTATCTTATCCGGGTCTACCGATATCTCTTCTTCGGATATTACATGCCCTAAATATTGTATCTTATCTTTATAAAATTCACATTTACTGAAATTAGCATATAATTGATCTTCTCATAAAACTTGTAGTATTATCTGCAAGTGTTTGTCGTGCTCTTCTTTTGTTTTAGAATAGATTAATATGTCATATATAAAGATTACTAAAAATTTGTCTAAGTATTTACTTACGACATTGTTCATTAAGCACATGAAAGTTGTTGGTTTGTTAGTTAGCCCAAAAGGCATAACCACAAACTCATAGTGTCTGTATCCAGTTCTGAAAGAAGTCTTAAAGATATCCTTGTCTTTAATTCTGACTTGATGATATCCAGATCTCAAGTATATCTTTGAAAATATCGTCGCTCCGCATATCTGATCAAATAGATCATCGATGTGGGGCAGAGGATACCTGTTTTTAATTATCATTTTATTCAGTTGGGAGTAGTCTATACATAGATGTAATGTCCCATCTTTCTTCTTAACGAAAAGAACAGGTGCTCCCCAAGGGGATACACTTGGTCTTACGTATTTTTTGTCTATTAATTTTTGAAATTGTAATTTTAATTTGTTAAGTTCTAAAATGTTCATTCGATAAAGATCTTTTGATTTTGGTACAACTCCGGGTACTAATTCAATTGTAAAATCCAGATCTCTCTTTGGAGGTAGTCCTGGAATTTCTTCCGGGAAAACATCTGAGAAATCCTGTAGGATTGGAATATCATCAAAATTTAACTTATCTTCTTTATCAATTTGTTCATTATTTATTATGTGTGCAGCAAAGACTTTACAGCCTTTTCTTACATCATTTTTCATCTGCAAGACTAAGATTTGTCTAACAAAGACCTTCCTAGGTATTCATCTAACTGAAATCCTTTCTCCTTTATCATTCAAACAAGTAAAAGTTTTCTGAAAACAATTTAAAATCACTTTGTGTTTTTCCAACCAATCCATACCTATTGGGACATCATAAGACCGTAATGGTAACACATTTAACTTGACTTGAGTTTCAAACTGACTCATAAGCAAAATACAATTTTCAACATAATTGACCACTTTCATTTTAGTTCTCGTAGCTAGTTGGACCAGCCATGATTTTTCAAACTTTTTTAAGATAAACTGCACTTTTCCACTATCCTAGGCGATACATAACTTAAACTAGCACCTGGATCAATCAAGATGGAAACAGATTATTTTTGCATCATACCTTTCACTTCCACTCTGATGGTCTGCCTGTCGATTCTCCAAAGCGGCATTTATTTTGGGCATTTCAATTACCACGTCTCTGATTGTTTCCTCTTCTTGGATGGTACGCATGTTGTTGTTGTTTCCCTTCCTGTTCCAACAGTACTTAGCATAATACAGTCCTAATCATTCCCATCATTTTACTGGTTCCTTAATTTCATTATTTTTAACAAAGTTGTTAGGCATATCCTTCCGTTTCGGTGTTGTAGTATTCTGTGGTACTTTATTTTTAAAATCTTCTCTCTGAAAGTAATTCTTGGAGAAATTCTGAGATTTACTCCCAAAACTCTTATTTGACTTAAACCATCTTCTTTTTTTATCAAAGTGACTTGTCTTCTTATTCTTCCAGTTAGGTAAACTTTCTCTCTTCTTGCTCTATTCATAACAGAAATCAACCTTTCAAATAGCTTACTCAAGAGTCTTCGGGTTATCAAACTCAATCCTATCTTTGAAGCTAGTGGGCAGACAACTTAAAAATCTTTGTATTTTAGGATTTTCATCAATTATGTAAGGTACATATCTTAACAGACTTAGAAATTTGTTACTTAACTCTTTCATTGACATTGTACCCAATTTTAATCCATAGAATTCCTTAGCTCTTTCCTTGTAGTACTCTTCATATATAAACTTTATTTTAAAATAGTTTTTAAAAACTCTCCAGGTTAAGTACTTCTCCTTAAGATTTTTTCCTTTATTATGTCTTGCCATCGAATATCAGCTTTTCCAGTTAAATTATAAATAGCCATCCGGGTTTTTAGTCTGTCAGAATAGTTATAAATCTGGAAATATTTCTTCATTCCCGATAGCCAAGCCTCAGCCTCTTCACATTTTTCTACTTCTCCGTTAAACATGGGAGGAGTTTGACCTAGGTCTGTTTGCCATATTTGTTAGGATACTTTATCATTTTAAAATATTTTAATCCTTGAGTTTTTTCCTTTTATCCTAAAGTTTTGGTTTGTTTTGATTTCATGCTTTTAATATTCTAGGTATTTACAACATTTAGTTCTTATCCTATGCTCCTATAGGTTGTTTTGTGTTCATTCATAATTTTTCTATGGTTTCAAAATATTCTATATGGTTATTAATATGAGCTGACAGCACATGAACATTACTCAAGAAATAGGTACGCTTCCAACTCGTCAAGGATTAGATGTTTGCAGGTACCATCATTATACTAGCAGTCTTCGAGCTCTGTGCTTATTGCCATAATTTCACATCTGGTGTTGAGCAGTACTTGGGTTAAAACACTTGTACATAACCATTTTTCTTCATTATTTTTCACCCTACAGCCTTTACTTTGTCAGCTCGGGATTATATGGTGTTTGATCTGCAAGAAGGGTTTTGCATGCTTTCTTCTCATGGTTATGTACTCAGGCTGTTTCAAAATCTCTGTTTTCAATTATTCCACTTCCGCTAAGCCAAGGGGTGTTGATGTTGCTTGTTCAAACAACAGTGGTTCAAGCAAATATTTATACAGGTAGGTTCTCTTGACTACAAAAAAAACCAGAAATATAAGTCAAAAGGTTTGACATATCCTTTGAAGGAACGAAAAATACTTCATGTATCATGGCATAACTGCTTGCATGCCCAAATTTGGAGAAACTTGAATTAAAGGGTTGTTGTTTCAGTGAATATGCATTGTCTGTGGTCATCCTTAGCTTGAGGTCTCTAAAATATATCTGGGTTCAGGGTTATAATGCAACACCAACTGGAGTCAATCTTCTAGCTATGGAGCGCCCATTTTGGAACATAGAATTTACTCGAGCTCGCCAAGATGCAGTGGATGAGTTTTTTGAAGATTCGGAAGCAAAGACTGCAGGGAAGCCAGCACAGATATTGGCTTATTATTCACTTGCAGGAAGAAGAACAGACCATCCAGATTCAATGATTCCTTTAACCTTATCATCATGGAATCGTCATCATGTATATGGATATAAAGTTTCTATGTTATAGTTGTTATCTTGGTGTGGATCTATGTACATTTTTTACCTTCTAAGGATTAGAGTATATAATGGTCACGGTGTTAGTTATACATTCCTCAGCATTCCTTCTTCAAGGCTATAAAGAGTAGAAGAAAATCCATGCATTATTCTTGTGCTTGTCGTTTGCCTACAAGCATGGATTTTATGCTGACTGCTTCACAGTTATATGGAGATGGATTATCTAACCTATCACGTTTTATCTAAAGTTATCATTCAGGGATAAATAAATTTGTTGAAGCACTTGGCTTGTCTGGAGGCCATGTGGCCATTCTCACCAGCGATTATCTTCCAATGTTAGAGCAAATTGGGTTGGGGGCAGACCTTATGAAGCTTGATCCGACAACAATTTGTTCCCCAGGATTCTCCTCAGACTCGGATTTCCAAGTGACATACATAGCGAGATGCCATCGGGGAGTTCCGGTGGTAGGAATCGATGGGGAGAGGGTATTGGAAGTAGAGGTCAAGGATGGTTTCTTATTCATTTTCCCTCGCTCCTTCGTGGTCTCCAGGATTGCTGGAAATGATGGATTGGAATGGTTATCCATTATCACCACACCCATGCCTATTTTTTGTCACCTGGCATGGAAAACCTCTCTGTGGAAGGCTCTCTCGAAGGAGATTTTGGCTACTTATTTTGATGTGGATGAAGAAATCGAAGAACACTTCCGCTCCAAATGAACGCATGTTATTTTTGGAGGTTCTCTGGTCGACGTGTATGTGAAATGCGGGGTTATAGATGATGCAAGCAAAGTGTTTGACGAAATTCCTATTCATAATGTGGTCTCCTGGACTGCAATTATTACAGCTTATGCCAGACATGGATCTGGTAACGAGGCTCTAAACCTATTTTACCAGATGCAGCAAACCAGAGTCCGAGCAAATCATTTTACCTTTGCGAGCGGTTCTTTCAGCTTGTGCCGGTTTGGTGACCTTGGAGCATGGACAGAGGATTCATAATCACATCATTAAAAATGGCGTCCAGTTGGATGTCTCTGTGGGGAGTTCTCTTGTTCATATGTATATCAAATGTGGAGTGTTAAAGGATGACAGGGTAATTGAGGGTGCCAAACATTCACTGCCAAAGTGCCTGGGAGAGTTCACAAGAATCCAAAAGTCAATTTGGATTAGGAATAATACATAATACTTGTCATTTTTTAAATTGTTTTCAAAACTTGTTACACTTGTCTTGTTAATTCTATTTTTGTCATTATAAGATCCTAGGAAAGTGGATCTAGAAACAACTTGGTTAAAGACCATTTTTCCTATATATTGTAAGTTTTTGGTTTTGAAAATGGAGACACACATGGGAGTCGATCTGCTGGGAGATCGTGTAGACATTCAATGGTTATTTGTGTAAGAACTTCTTTTGTAGTTTGAATGACATTTTAATATACTATATGGAGCTAGGCCTTTGATCTATATTGTTCTAATATTCTTTTGTTCAGTATGAATTCTTCATGCATTAACTATGATGTATATGTTTTCTATGTTCATTTAATGTATGCAAGTGAATGTTAAATACCTGTTGATGTTTGAAAAGTGTTTTCAGATACCAATACTTTTATATATGCTGCAAATGTGAAATGTTTGTTTATTATTTGGAGTTATATCTGTTGATAGCTTATCTCCTATACATCAAATGTTTTGTCATCCATTCCTGTGGGATTATTGTCTTTTGCACTTGTATTTCTGAGGTTTTCAAATATTGTGTCTCTGCCTTTTTATCCTTACCTATCCGATTTACATTGTTATCCAAACAAAACCTAAAAATAGTCTTTATTTATTGAGGTTCCTAAGCATTGCTGACCCCGTAGTCTAGGTAGCAGACTTTAGGGAAAACAGGAGGCTTTATTTTTTTAATTCCCCATAAATTTCTTCATAGGGTTTATACTTCCTTCTCCTAGGTTTATAGTCACTTTCACTATTGTCACTTGTGTATTTATACCTTCCCTTATGTTACCTTCCATTAACCTCTGAAGAAGATTCACTATAAGAATATTGTGCTTTCTTTCCTTTCTGTTTGTAAGACGTAGTTTCAGAATCAGTTTCATAAGCATTTCTTTTATCTTTTGCTATGTTATGCATTTTTTTCTAATAACATCTTATTCATTTACAGAATTCTTTCATTATCCATTTTTACAGTTTGGATCATCTTTTAACTCCTTAACTGTTTGTAGCAACTCTGAAGGTGGATTATTCACTTCTACATAAATGTTGTCTTGGTTGTTGTGCTGAGACCCATTTTCAGCAGATGCTTCAACACCTTCCATTTTCCTGCAAAACAAATTTTATATTTTTGTAGATAAATAAATGTAAAATATGATCAGTATATTTGTTTCTTATTGGCATGTGAGTGAGCCAATCATACCTAGTGTTTGGAAACTCGCTCTGATACCACATGTAACATCCCTAAAAATTCATAAAAATAAAAATAAAAACATTTACCATGTGTAAACTTCTAAAATTCTTAGGAAATAAATTCCAAGAGATGTTATACTTCAATTATTCCCTTTGTCGTGATGATAATGGTTTTATTATAAACTGCAAGAATTCATGTGCCTATGTTTACTGTAAAACATTAGCATGATTCTATTTACAACTCTTGTCGATATTACGTCATGCATTCTAGTTGATACTACTTTGTCACAAAAACTGCTTTTAAGCATTCTATTGAGAGTAAAGCTGTAAAACAATTTTTTGTTTCTCTTAGTTTTGTTCTATTAATGATTTGTTAAAAGAATAATTCATAGTCTTACTTAGTCTTCAAGGCTAACGCATGAACCGTCGTCTTTTGTTTGTGCAAGTGGATGAATTTACCTTTGAGTTTTTCTAAGGAACGAATCCTAGACTACAAGGCATCAAATCATATAAGAAAAATAGGCTACCAAGCTTTTAGAAACACAACTTAAGCCCTAGCCCATTTTCAAAATGAAACATACTATATGTTAAACCATATAATACATGTTCCCATATTGAGGACTTATGCAAAAGAATTTGGTTTTAATTACGATGCGATGGTTTGACCTAGGCTTTAAACCCATGATGGTGACAACCCTATGCAAAGGACAACCATAACTCCATTCTCATGTAGACCATGTGGTCGTATTAAAAACTCTTGTTGACAACCATTAAGCGCAGGTACAAAACCCTAGGGGTTTCAATGCTCCTCGTGGTTTGTGTTGAGTTGTCCAAATGAAGTTTCGAATAGGGTGTAGTTGTATTTGGTTTAATTCCTCAGGTATCTCTTTGTTATAGAAGTTAGCACCTCGATGACGTCGATGGTGGAGGAGCCGAGCTATTGGGCCCTCGACACCCTTCCTTTTTGCTTACCTACTGGATGTTTTTGCTGCATGGCCTTGTCTATAGGTAACTTTATTCTTTGGTTTAGTAAAGTCAATTTTTCATGCCTTAACTCAATTCTTATATGAATATAAATGTATGACACCTGAGTTGTGTGCAGGGAAAGAAATTCAAAGTTGTTGTTGCGGTGAACTAGTCAAACCAAGTGCTAAAGAGATTTGCAAGCCCATAAGAATCGATCCTTGCCTTTCGTGGCTCTAAGGTTGAACCTCTATGGCTTATTATGCCTTTGTTGAAAATGTTGAGGTTTCATCTCTGAACATTTGTTTCAATTTCAGAGTACCCCGTGAGGGCTTGTATAACTCCATAACTGTAATATTGAAACTTTATTTTAGTTTAAGCATTGTTGCTCTATGCTAGACTTTACCATGGATATTTTCTTCGTAAGCTTGTGAGGCCTTTAACACTTGGACTGTATCATCTTCCTTTAAGATGTAAAAAGAATCCCCCGATTGTCTATGTAGTAACGTATTAATTTTATTAAGAACCCTGTGAGGGCCTTAAGTTTTTGAGAATATCATTTGTACAAGGATTTGCAGCACTATGGTTTTGTTTTGATTATGTAATTATGTAGAGGGTGCTCTGCCCAAATCTACAATCGATGTGTGAAATAGATGCAGTATTTGAAATGATTTCTTGGTTATGTAATGCCTCAATCGTGAGGGATTTTATCGTTTGTTATTTTTTTCTTAAAAAAAACTCTGAAGTGTGGTCGTGAGGTCGTTTACCTGTTGCATTCACTTCTTAGAAGAGAAATCAGGCCATAGAGCCACTGTCAATGATAACCATTGTCATTCATTTCCAGTAATGGTTTTTGGGAAGCTATGCGAGGATTTTACACCTATCTCGATTCAACAAGTTTTGGAAACCCAATCTATTGTGACCGTGTGGCCTTTACTTTGTTTCCTGGTTATGAAAAGGTTTTAAGAGAGGGTCGTTGAGCCTCGGTTGAATATTACCCAGCCTTATAACTGTTTACAGCATTTTTAATGCTTTGTTTTGATATCATAGCATATTATTTGTTTAAGTAGGCTTACTTGTGGTGTAAATGGTAGAAATAGATTTATACAGTTTTTCGTTGTTCTTTTCCCTTATAAAGCCTTAACGTGTCCAAGAGTCTTTTATAAAGTGTAAATTGCTATGGTTGTGAGGCCTTCATCCTGTCAAATGCATTTTGTCGGTTCCTTAGTGGATACTTCTAACATTTTAGACAATAGAAAAAAAATAAGCCCTAAGTTTGTTATAACTTTCTTTTGTAAGTCATTAACTGCAAATAACAACGCCAATTCGGCCTACATCCTGTAATAGTGTTGCGGCCTGTCGATAATCTCGACTTCGTGTTTTAACATTCATGGTTCCTCAAGGGGCGATTATATTGTCTCTGACAAGAAATCTCTTCTAGACCTAACTTAGTTATTATTTATAAATTGATGTATTTTATTTACCCTATTAAATTTTATGGTTTGATTATGAGACCAAAACTCAACCCTAGAAACATATATTAAAATGTGTGCAGTATCATGTATAGAATTTAAAACTGAACTTAGAGGTTTCAATTCTATGTTTATTTTGACAAGGCTTAATCCTATGCCTAAACACACAAACTAAGTGTATTTTCTATTATAGTCTAAAACCATTGTTACGTTTAAAGTAAGCACTTGTTTTAGTTTTAAATTTAAGAATTAAGTAGTTAGCTTATAAACTCTGTATGAGTTTTTGATTTATTTGTTCTATATATAATTACCTATATCTAGTTATATATTTTAGGGAAATCTTTGTAAACTGTTAGGTATATTATAATGACCTTTATAGTAAGCTTTATAAGGTGTTCTCGATAGTTTTACTGAAATTTAACTGTTGTGTTCTTTTAAAAGCTTGGGTTATTAGAAAATTTCCAATAACATTACCAAATATAGTAGATTAGAAAAAAAACTGAGATAAAAGATCTAATAGTGAGAAATACCAAAAGAATGAAATAGCATCATTAAGCTAAAACTAACTTAACAGAAAGACTTAGACTAGTTTCCATAAATTCAGTAACTAATGACCCATCTATAAACCAGTTTCAGATAGGAAATTATAGATCATAGAAAATAACTATCAAAGTAAGAAATGCAGATATTGAGCATACTTCCAGAAAACACGGTCATACAGAAAAATTAACAGTTGTTAGAACCCAGATAGCGTGCAGAAGGGGACAAACACCCAAAGGAGACTGTTCCACCCAACCTTCTCCTGAAGTAGCTAAAATTACTTGCTTAGGACCCCCAAGCCTATTCACTGAACCACTTGGAAAAAGATCTTTGGATATATCCCACACAACAAACTTGTTGCAACTTAGCACTCAGTAATAGACTTAACTCATCAATTCCACTTTAGCTATCCCCTCATCAAATTCCTTGTGTGCCTGAATTTTTAGTTTGCAGCAATCACAAGGTTCATTCCCTTAGAAATCAGAATGAGTAGTGAGCCTCCTACTCAATTTGATGGTATATATAAGATTGCCTAGGTATTTGGGTCAGTTTTGGAATTAAATGAGCCACCAGTTCAGTTCCCCCCTCGCAGGGAACATGACCACGATTTTAGTGATTATGCTTCCTGCAACAACTAAAAAGTGAAATGCTAGTGCTACCACTTGTCAACCAGCTTTCTATAGCTGCTCATTCCTCCTAGTGGGTCAGTGAACACTCATTTAACAGTCTCCCTTGGATAGGTGTTTCTTCTTTTTAATTAATAAAATAAATAGTTCTTGAATTACAGTCGTCCTTGACCAATCTTGGTCATAAAACTTTACAATAAATTTAACATAATGTTTTTTTTTTCTGAAATAAATAATATTTATTTATTTTTCAGTTTTGGGTATGTTACATGGCATCCCTATGCTCTAGGTATTTGGGACTCTATGGTGATTATCAATTGGCGCCTGGGACTTTCTAATTTGGGCGCTCTGGATATTCCACATTGGATATGTAGAACTAAGGAGGTGGCTTCACATTTTATTCAGTTAAAGGTACAACATATACACTATGAATTTAATGTGCAGGCTGACACATTATTGGAGAAAGGCCTGAACAGTAGAGAAGGCACCCTTCACTATCATAAATTTATTGAAGGGGTTTGTGTGCAGGAAGGGTCTGTGCATTTTTACTAATTTTGGCTTTTTGGGGTTTGAGAATACCTTCATTTTGGGGTGTTTACTTTTATCTTTATGTACTGTGGAGTTTGTATGTTGTTATTAGATTATTTTGTGCAGACAAACAACTGTGTTATTAGTTGGTAAGTATATCCTGGAGCAGACACTTATTGTATGATCAGTCATTAGTTTTTGTATGGATCTTAAGATACTATAGGCTTCCCCATCTCTATCTTAGAGATGTCACTACAAATTAATATATCAAGTGTATATATTTATTTTCTTTGATTCAAATGAATAACGAGAGAAGATGGTGTGTATATTTCATTTCTTTTATTCAAATAAATAACTAGAGAAGATAGACTTTTTGAAGTGAACAAAAAAAACTACATAACTTAATAAAAAACACATTTAAAAAAACATACTTTTTAAAAATATTTTAAAAGTAATATACACTATTTCAAAGAACATGTTTTATGATGTCCTCCTCCATTTTTTATTAAAATATTGTTGGACAATTACAATTGGGTCTACTCCATGGATTTTATTGTAATATTTTAAAAAAATCTATTAAAATGTGGAGTTAATTCACATGAAAAAGATGGCAAATGTGTAATGTCTATATTGTAGACACACTGAGGTTGATTTCCATATGCTATGCAAGCTATGAATGGGAAAGATGGCCATTGTTTATTTACGTTATACTTCTAACATGTAAAGGTTGATGTTTACATGTTAATCATGAAAGAGTGGTTATACAATATATTAAAGCACACTTAAAATAAAGTGTGCTTTTACATGTCGGTATGAAAGAGTTAGTAATGTTAAATATTCAAGTACATTACACATATGGTTGGTTGGTTTTTTTTTTTTAATATATGCTGGAATCTATATTAAAAAACAGTTAAGTAAAGTGTGTATATTTATAGAGTAATAATGTAAACATATAATATATATTAAAATATTGTTAAATTCAAAATATTTTAACAATTTCAAAGTATATCCGGGTGGAAAGCATAAATGTGAAAAATATAAATTGAATAATATTAATTCCAACACCAATTCTATTATTAAGAGAGATTTTAGAGGAAATTTAATTGAGTGGAATTAATGGAGAGAAACTTTATTGTTATATTTATAAAGTTATATTTACAATTCAATGTAAAATCAGAATTATGTCGTACTGTTTTTTTAATAATAAAAATGGTGGATATTTCAAGAAATGTTGAAGATTTGCTTGTTGACTTAGTGAGAGAGTGTGTGTTTTTTTAGGACTGGAATTTATCAAGCGATTTGATTCAATAAAAAAAGGACAAAGTTAGCATATTGGTAGTTTCTTTCAAATACTTAATCAAAATTCTATGGGTATAGATTTTGCAAAGTATCTTCTAAAAACATAATTTATTTGCAATATATGAAAAACTAGTCAAATTAAAGACATCAAAGTTGATGCCAGGTAAGAGTTAGCAGGCCTAACTTATCTTAATCAGCACGAAATCTTGATTACAATCTTCTTATTTTGCAGCTGATCTCTTATTGATTCAACTTTGACAGATTTCCGCAACTCACTTCCTTCCGCAATTGCCTTTCCGTAATTGTCTTTCCACAACAATCTTTTCTTCCACAATTGCCTTTCCGCAATTGCAGATTGCGGATGTGACTTCCCACTTTTCCCGAAATGGGCTTCCGCAATTTTCTCCCGCAAGTCTCTTTCTGCAATTCCTGTCAGCCGTCGATTTCTTGCAAAATCTATATCTACCATACGATCTATCAAAGTTACATTTTTTTTTGTTACTCAGACTGTTGCAGACAAATTGATCAGTGAAACGATCAATTTAGTCATGTTGCATTGCATGAATAAATCTCCATCTTAGTGACTCCTAAGGATTCTTGACAAAGTCACGCAATTCATTCTTACACAAGGAATTAAAACATACTTCGGGTTATTGAAAAGAAGACATTAGATATTCGAATAAGTGCAGAGGATTGAAACTTTGTTCTTAGTTCCATCAATAACCACTGTCTTTGATTATTACATTCAACACTAATATAGAATTCCATCAAACCTTTCATATCCAAACAAGCAAGATCTAAACTCCTAAGAAAGTAATTATACAACTAACCTATCCTCAAGCAACCTCTTGCAAGATTCGAGGACATCAATGGAAAATTTCCATTATTACATCCAAACTAATCTTATCTATAAAATATATTACAAGACTTGATAACCTATCATATCCTTCTAGAAATGATTACATGGAAGTAGAAAAATAGCATTTCATACTCAATAAAAACACTGAGGACCTTGGCTCGATGCTCCTGCATCATACTCCGAGTGAAGAAAAAAATTCTTCAATAGTTCTTCAGGGTTCACATTATACTTGGAAATCTCCAGTTCAGTCATCCATGTTGCATCTTTAGATGGTTGATCTTTCCACTTCACCAAATACTAAAAATAATCCATGTTCCTGTTCTTCTTTGAAATTCTCTTGTCAAGGATAGCTTTAATATGCGGTTGTCCTTTCTGAAGTAATTGTCCTTGCCAATATACAAATGGACCATCTTCACCTGAGATCATTTATTCTGTCTAAACACCTGAATCTTTAAAAGGACATAAATCTGAAACATTAAAAATTCGATAAATTTGAAGATCAGAAGGAAGTTCTATTTCATATGCATTTGCAGAAAACTTCCTCAAAATTTTACAAGATCCTATTTTCTTGAGCTTCAATTTATTGGAAGTCCCCTTAGGAAACCTTTCCTTTCTAAGATATGCCATTAATAAATCTCCAACCTGAAAATTAACTTCCCTTCTTTTCAAATATGCTCTCTGTTTATACTTCCTAGTAGTTTCCTGCAATTTCATTTTGACACTTTCCTATAGCTCATGCATACGAGATGCAAAATCTTTATCATCTACACTCATTTTTTCTTGTCCTCCCAAACTCTTGAGTTCATACACTCCTCTTGAGTGCATCCCATACACAATCTGAAAAGGACTCATACTTGTACTCCTGTTAGGAGAATCATTGTAACCAAACTCATATTGAGCAAGAGTTAAATCCCATTCTTTTGGATTCTCACAAACAAGACTTCTCAATATATTTCCCAAACTCGTATTTCTTCAGTATGACCATCCATCTAAGGATGATAAGCAGAGCTAAAACTAAGATTTGTACCCATTTTCTTACATAAGGTTCTCAAAAAATGACCAACAAATTTAATATCCCTGTCAGAAACAATGCTTAAAGTCAAACCATGCAACTTTACAATTTTTTAAAAGAACAAATTAGCAATATGTGTTGCATCATTGGTTTTCCTATAAGCAATAAAATGAGCCATTTTTGAAAACCTATCCACTACTACGTACACAAAATCATTTCCCCTCTGAATTCTAGGCAATCCTAGAAAAAAATCCATATTGATGGAATCCCAAGGCCTAGTTGGAATAGGTAGGGGTTGATACAGTTCAATATTTTGTCTCCTTCCTTTGGCATGTTGAATTGTCCTACAATTTTCAACAAAATTATTTACATCTTATTGCATTCCTGGCCAAAAATAAAAAAGCAATCACCTGAGAAAATGTTTTGTCATGTCCAAAATGACCTGACAAACCTCCACTGTGTTTCTCCTGTATCATATTTTCTCTCATAGAACATTTAGGAATGCACAATTTAATACTCTTGAACAACAATACTTCTTGTAGTATGTAGTCGAACCATTGACTTCTATTGTGCGCAATTGGATTCTCACGGGCTGCATATATAACCTTAAAATCCACATCTTCCTTATACATATTAACTAAATTTTCAAATCCCAAAGTATTGACCTTAGTTTCCTGCAAGATCAAAAATACTCTACTCATGGAATCAACAACCTTATTAGATTTTCCACTTGTATGCTTGATCACAAAGGTAAAAATATGCAAAAATTCCACCCACTTAGCATGTTTCTGATTCAATTTAGGTTGACTATTTATAAACTGTCAAGCATGATTATCTGAATATAACACAAATTCCTTGGGCAGCAAATAATGTCTCCATTTCTTGATAGCTTGCACAACATAATGTAATTATTTATCATATGAGGAATACTTTTGTTTTTCCTCGTTTAACTTCTCACTGAAGTATGCTATTGGTCTCTATTCTTGACTCAGAACAACCCCTATTATTGTCCCACTAGCATCTGTCTCTACTGGAAAAACCTTGTCAAAACTTGGTAAATCCATAATAGGCTTCTCGATAATCTTCTTCTTCAACAATTTAAACTTTATGCCAGTTGCTTTTGTCCACTTGAAAGGTTGTCTACTTCCCCTAAAGGTGTGTATTATGGGTGCACAAATTTGACTAAAATTCTTGATGAATTTTCTATAAAAACTTGCAAGACCATGAAACTTCTTACATCATACGCATTCCTTGGAGTTGGCTAATTCAAAATTGCTTGCACCTAGTCTTGATTCATTTTTAACACTTCGTTTGAAACCATGAATCCCAAATAAATCAATTATTTCTTCAGGAAACTACACTTTTTCATATTTATCATTAGCTTCTCCTTTTGCAGGGTTTCCAACACCAATTTAAGACGTCTCAAATGTTCTTCTTTATTTTGACTAAAAATCAAAATATCATCCAGATACACTATCACAAATTTTCCATTGTATTCCTTCAAGACCTCAATCATCAATCTCATAAAAGTGCTAGGTGCATTAGTAAGCCCAAATGGAATTACTAACCACTCATATAGTCTATTGTTAGTCGTGAATGCAATCTTCCATTCATCCCCTTCTCTTATTCTTATTTGATGATAACCACTCTTCAAGTCTATCTTTGAAAAATACTTTGAACCACTGAGACAATCCATCAAATCATCAATGCAGGGTAAGGGAAATATGTACCTAATAGTGATCTTATTAATTGCTCGGGTGTCAGTGCACATACGCCATCCACCATGCTTCTTTGGGCTAAGCACAGTGGGTACTGCACAAGGACTCAAACTTTCTTTCACTAACCCTTTATCCAATAGCTCTTGTACATGTTTTTTGATCTCTTCATTCTCTTGAGGAGTCAGTTTGCATGTTGCCTTATTAGGTAAACTTGCACTAGGTATTAAGTCAATGTGATGACTAAAACTTCTCATAGGAGGTAAAGCATTTGGTAAGTCATCCATAATAATATCAACATACTCATCGAGAAATTTTTTAACTTCAGCAGGTAAATCATCTAAATTTGTAGAAGTTAAAATTACCTTTGGTTTGCCAACAAGGGGAAAATGTTGTTCTTCTTCTTTCTTGACTTCTTGTAATAGTTCCTTCCTAGTCATCAACAAAATATTGGACTATGAATCTTCTTGGGCTGCTTCATCGTTCAAAGGTAACAGTGTATGCTTCTTTCCATCCTTTTCTAGAGAATAAGTGTTTTTCCTTCCATCGTGAACAACTTTTCTATCATATTTCCATGGCCTCCCTAAGAGTATATTGCATACATCCATAGGCATTATATCACATAATACCACATCTTTATAAGTACCAATTTGAAACTCCACATTGCATTGTTCATTCCCCAAGAGTTGATGTCCTTTCTGCAACCATGACACTTTATAAGGAGTGGGATGTTTCATCCTCTTCAATCCCAACTTCTCTACCATCTTAGTGGAGACAAAATTATTTGTACTACCACTGTCAATAACCATGTTACAACACTTCCCTTGTGACTTGCACTTAGTCCTTAACAGATTGTTCCTCTGGGTTGGTTCATGCACCTCGTTCTTTGTTTTTACTAAAACTCTCTTCATCATAAGAGATTCTCCTTCCTCGGGATGATTATTCATCTCTTCTTCTTCATTAGACTCCTCTCAAGCCTCAACAATGTTTGCATTCCTCTGAATTGTAGGTTTATTCTTTAGCCACTCCGATGACATGTGTCCAATTTCTCGACATGTATACAATTTTACTTCTCTATTTATACCTCTTCCTCTAACATTAAACCCGCCTCCCCTAAATCCTCCTCTTTGGGGTGGTTAGATACTATAACCTTTTGCCTCATCCTTAGAGGTATGAAACTTACCTCCTCTTTTTGGAGATCATTTTCCTCTTGTTGTACTTCTCCCTTGATTCTTTTGGTTTTTTCTTCGTAGTAGCTTCTCTTCTACCCTTGAGGATATCTGATAAGCATCTTCAATAGTATTCAAATTCAACAAGTTGATCTCATCTTGTATCTCATATCTTAGTCCATTTATATATCTGGCCACTCTTTCTATGTCCCCTTGTGTCTGTCCAGCTCTAATACGTAGCCTAAAGAATTCTTATGTGTATTCTTTAATAGTCATACCCTTTTGTCTAAGATTTTGTAATTGTCTAATGAGAGTCAAGTGATAGCCCTTAGGCATAAATTGACTTTTGATTTTATCTAACATTTTATCCCCAATTTTGATTTTGGACTTACCTCTTCTTTCCCTGTGGATATGAAGTTCATCCCACCAAATGGCTACACATCCTTTCAGTCTGGTCGCTGCATATTTCACCTTCTTTGTATCCTCAATTTCTTCAAAATCAAATTACTTTTCTAGAGCATTGATCCAGGTCATGAGTTATTAAACATTCAAGTTACCTTCATACATGGGAACTTCAACTTTAGGTCGGTTACTAGCTTTCACCAGCAACCTCAATACTTTTACTTCGTCAGTAATCTCCTCTTGCTCTTCTTTAGGGGATTCCTCTTCATTACTGGCATCTATACTCTCTGAATTCCTTCTCTCCATAGCCTCCATCCTAGCTTGGAGTTGCCTCAATTTCCTTTGTGTGTCTCTCCGCAACTTGTCTTCCTCGACCACCTCCTACCGGAACTCCACGTGCTTGTCCTCTCCTTAGTGGCATCTTTCTATAGGCTCTGATATTTGATCTGATACCAAAACTGATGCCAAGTAAGAGCTAGCAGGCCTGACTTATCCTAATTAGCATGAAATCCTGATTAAGTTCTTCTTCTTTTGCAGTTGATCTCTCACTGATTCAACTTTAACATATTTCTGCAACACACTTCCTTCCACAATTGCCTTCTACAATTGTGATTCCGCAACAATATTTTCTTCCGCAATGGCGGATTGTAGATTGAGGATTGTGGATGTGCCTTCGCTCTTTTCCCGAAATGGGCTTCCGCATTTTTCTCCCGCAAGTCTCTTTCTGCAATTCATGTGAGCCGTCGATTTCTTGCAGAGTCTATCTCTACCGTACGATCTTTCAAAGTTACAATTTTTGTTTTTTAATCAAACTATTGCAGACGAATTTATTAGTGAAATGATCGATTCATTCCTATTGCATTGCATGAATAAATATCCATATTAGTGACTCCTGAGGATTCTTGATAAAGTCACGCAATTCATTCATACACAAGGAATTAAAACATGATTTAGGTTATTGAAAAGAAGACATCAGATATTCGAATATGTGCAAAGGATTGCGTTATCCACTAAGTTTCACTTAGGGGATCTTTCAAGTGAGCCACCAAGGATCTAAACAAATCATTGTTCTTACTCAGTGCTCATGAAGTTCCATGGTTTCATCGGGGCGAGTTGTGGTCCCTTTTCTTGCATGTTCACACCCCCCAGAGGGAATTGTAATAAATGGCATAGCATGATGGTTTTTTTTGTAAGAGGCTTGGCCTTGTTAGGACTTGGTCATCAAGGTCATCATCCTCGAGTGTTTTTTCCCTCATCGATTATGTGATGCCTTTTTAAGCGACATATCATTTTCGAGTTTTTCACTCAAAATCCTCCATAGCCAGGATGGTGAAATTGGTGATTTTGTTGTAAAAGAATATTACATCCAAGGGTCTATGTATTATACCATACTAGTCATAGTCCTAAAGTTTTGTGTACATGCACTAAGGCTTTCATAAGATTTTTTAATTTTTATAATTTTAATAAAATCATTGATAGGGTGTATTTTAATTGTAAAAGCTCAAAGGGTCATTAAATTGGGCCTAGGGAACAAATTTGGTCATGGGGATGCTCGTTTTTGTCCCAAATCTCCCACTAAACCCCTAAACCCACTTTTGAGAGTCAAATTAGTAATTTTCAATTATTAATCTTGATTTTCTCTCCATAATGACTCAGAGGGTCAAATAAATGGAAAAATTGGAGAAAATCCAATTCCTAAATCAAAAGCAGCTTGTCTGGAACTTGTCTCTAAGGTGTCAAAGTTGTTGAAGATTTTGTCTGGGACATTTATGAGCATAGAGGAGCACCTTCAACCATCAAAGGAGGGGCTCCAACTCACTTCCACATAAGGGGGGTGAATACTCTCATGGAGGGTGGTCTTGCAACTTTGATGAAGTGGTTAGAGGAGGTAAAGGCTTCCCAAACCAAGTGGGATACCTCAATATAGGTGGCATCCTTCCCTCCCATGAATTCAAACCTCCTCCCACCATTATCTCAACCCCCAAAACCACCACACACTTGCCCCCCCTTGGTGTTTGAGCTTCTTTTATGCTATAAAATCAGGGTTTTGCTCCTCAATCAGGAGGATGCATTGAACCTCTTCCCTTTCTACTTATGTTGCTGGTATTTTGTTAAAAATATTGAATGCTTTGGAGGCTAGTATGTGATTACATTGTGATCTTGTAATTTGGTCAAAATCTAAGGTGAAATCTATGGAATTTTAGGCTTTATTTCTTTTGAATGATGTGTTTAGATCCAGTTAAATTTCAATCAGTATTTTTTGTTTTCAAGTTACTTAGGTTCATTTTATTATCAGAATTTTGTAGGAGTAGCAAACTCTAGTTGGTTATACTTATGCTCTCCTTCTTCTTTTTTATTAATGAAATGACTGGATTAACCTTATTCTTTTGAGAAATTGCCTAGTTTTTGCATATTTGCCTCAGAGTGAAGGGACTTGGAGCTTGATTGCATCCACTTCTCTTTACAACATCCATTTTTCTATTTCTAATACAATTATTTTTCAAATCCTTGTCTCCTTCGTTTATTTCAAGCACGGGCTTGGGAATTCCAGACTTCTTCTCTCAAAAATTCAAGCTTTCTTCTTGGTTTCTGTTACTTGATGCTTAGTAAAATTGGATAAAGAATTCTGTATCTAAAATATGATTTTATTCAAGCATATATATAATATCTAGAACCGTTGCAATATTTCAAAGTGTCATTTTCACTAAAAAATCCACAATTTTATGAGCATTTTGAGTGGTGTAGATTAGGCATTTGTTTTGATTCATTTGAGAAATTCTAACACATTTGTCTCGCTAGTGTTTAGCAGGTTTTGAAAAATGGAGGAGGACATACTGCTCAAATTTCGAGTTTCGGTCATCCGGGACATAAAAACACTCCATCCTCCATCCCTTTTCTTCTTTCGTTTTCTCTCCCAACGACATTGGAAGCCTTTTCATCCCTTTCAAGGATCAAAGTGCAAATATTAATTCAGTTTTTATCATATTGTAAACTCATTAATAAAGAAAGCAAGTGGGATACACAACACCCACACTCCGTACCCCCTAGGGGGGATTCAGAATCTCTTTCATGGTTTGCATTTTACTAATAAACACTTGCCCACAATCCGCCTTCTTAAAAGGTTGTATAGATTAGTTGTTTTTATTTTTTTCATCTCAGATTAAGTTTTACTTTCTTACCCAACTCATTGCCATGAAGTATGCTCTCGCCACCAACTAAGGCTTTGTCAATTATTGGTGGATGATCAGAAAGTGACACATAGTTGTGATTCTAATTTGTCATTAATCCTTTGATTTACAAACTTATTTGTTGTATCAAATTGGAATAAACATTTTGACATCAACTCGTGTATGCTCTTTCCCTCTACGGGATTTTCCTGGTCGTTGGGAAATCAAAAGCAGTTTTCGACACTTTCTAATTTCTTCACATTAATCTAATAATTCATTAATAAAATCAACTCCCCTTAGAACATTACAAAAATCCGGTGTACGAAAGGTCACAATCGTGGGAAAAATTATCAAAGGAATCAGGAACAACTGAGTAGTGACCTCAAGATACAGTCAGGCTACATCCTTGTTGGTGTAGTGTTGGATACCTTCTCAGAGAATCCGATTTAACCCACATTTATGAGTGAGGAACAACTTTAGTCATATTCCAGACACATTCTCAGTGCTTCCAGTATATCGAGAATTCCATTCTCGTAATCCAACTCATCTCTTAATAATTAAAACTGACCAAGACACATTTGCAAAACATTTTACTTCAACAACATTATTTCACTTTGACTCCATTGCCATTGATCTGATCTGCAACTATTTTATTCTCACTTTATGTGTTGATGTTATGTTGTTCAATACTTACTTAAATTTGCAAACAATATTGTATCAGAATTTACATCGAAAAATTCCTAAACAACTTACTTCCATCAATAATGATTAAAACTTAAATAGCCTTAGACAACTATTTCTTAGGGACCACCTCCCTTAGCTTTGTGGAGGAGTTTGGCTTAAACAGAGGAGTCAAGATCAAGTGACAGTACTTCACTCGAAACTTGCCCCTAAGGACACACCTAGCAGCTTGAAGGTTTCTATTGAGCTTAATCCCCAAGTGTGTGAAAGACGACAACACTTTTTGGCGTCGTTGTCGGGGATAAATCTTTTTATTCCTGGGTTATGACTTTCTTCTTTATTTTTTTGTTTTTGCTTTATTTAATGAATGATTGGAGTAGATATTTGATTCTTTGTCTAGCGACTCCACTATCTTTTTTTTCCTTTTTGTAAAGAAAATAAAAATAGAAAATAGAAATTTTTGTGAAATATTTATGACACATATTTTTATTTTCATATGGTAACTCCATTAAAGGGATAAAACCCTTGTTTCTCATAAAAATTGTTGAGATTGATTGTTTGTAGATGAGCCCATGCAAACAATAAAAATTTTAAGCTCCTTATTTTTAGTACAGCTCTATGGTTATATCAAATATTTGCTATTGAGTAAAAAATATGGATGGGGACGGAGCTCAAATTTCCAGTGAATATCCGTCCATTAACTTCTCAAACATCCCAAGATTCCCTAATTATCATACTGATGAATATATATCTTATCATTAACTATATTTTGTGGAAATGAGCATGCAGAGGTCCAACATGTCATATATTTCCTTAAAATTATAGCTGACTTCAATGTTTTATATGAAGATATTATGATCGAAATGTTTGTCAGTACTCTATGATGAAATGCTTGTGAATGGTATCTCAATGGTCTTCCAAATAAAGGCATTACTTCCCTTTCAAGCTTCCTTATAATATTCTTGAGGCAGTGGCATACAGGAGAGACTACAATGGAATATTTAAACAAGTTCCTAGAAAGGTTCCTTTATGCTTCTTTGACCTGGATAGAGTATCATGAGGAATACCCTAAATTACATCGTCTCATCAGGATAGGAAATGATAGGTATTGGGTTCTACCTCCAAGAAATCACAATGAAGAAGAAATGCATGATGTTCCCATTGAGTTTGTGCATGAAGAGCCATTAATTGAACATATTGTTGAAGACCCTCCTCATGCCACATCAACAAAAAATAGTGATGATTGGGAATGACTTCATGATTATTTCAGTAATGATGATCACATTTGTACTCTGAATCTACCTTAGGATGAAACCATTACATAAGCTTATAATGAAACTTATGATGATTGTTGTCGCAGAAGATTGTTGTCGGTTCTTGATGGTTTTGTGACAAGTCTTTTAAGACTCTTCTCATCCAGACAGCTTGACATGCAGCACTTGTTGCTGCAACATACTCTGCTTTTGCTGAAGATAGAGTTACTATGGGCTATTTCTTTGAATCCCATGAAACAACACCTATACCAAAATGAAATGTGTACCCAGATGTGCTTTTCCTATCATCTATGATGCCTCCATTGTCACTGTCAGTGTAACCAATGAGTTTAAAATTTTCTGAGGTTGAATACATAATACCAAGGTCTTTTGTGCCACTTACATACCTCAGAATTATTTTACCTGCTTGCCAATGTGAGTCTTTTGGTGACTCCATGAACCTTGAGATCAAACTTACTCCATACATAATGTCTGGTCTTGTTGCTGTCAAATACATAAGGCTGCCCACAAGCCTTTTGAACAGCGTAGGATCTACAATGGATCCTTCATCATCGTTGCTCAATTTTAAACCTGTTATTACTGGTGTTGGGGTTGTCTTGCAGTTAGACATGTTAAATCTTTTTAAAACTTCACTTGCATACTTTGTCTATGATATAAAAATACCACTTTCAAATTGTTGAACTTCAATGCCCAGAAAAAACTTCATAAGCCCCAGATCAGTCATTTAAAATTCACCTTCCATGACTGTTTTGAAATTTGCTATGCCATAATCACCAATAAATATTAAATCATCTACATACAAGCAGACAATTATCATCTTACCTTGCTCATCGACTTTGGTGTACAAAGTCGGTTCACTTTCACTTCTGTGAAATCCATATTCAGTGAGATAGGAATCAATTCGGCTGTACCAAGCTCTAGGAGCTTGTTTCAAACCATATAATGCATTTTTCAACCTGTACACTTTATGTTCTTGACCTATAACTTCATACCCTTGTGGTTGTTCCACATATACTTCCTCTTCTAGATAGCCATTTAAGAATGTCGACTTGACATCCATTTGATGAACATGCCATTTGTTTTGTGCAACAATGGCCAAAACTATTCTGACTGTATCCATGCGTGCAATAGGTGCAAACGTTTCATTGAAGTCGATGCCGGGTTGCTATGTGAACCCTCTTGCTACCATTCTTGCCTTGTGCTTTTGCACATTCCCATCAGCATCTTGCTTTGTCTTGTAAATCCATTTGACACTGATTGCATCTTTGTCTTTTGGTACATCAACCAGTTCCCATGTCTGGTTTTTCTCAATGCATTCTATTTCTTCATCCATGGCTTATGCCCATACTTCTTCTTCAACAGCTTCTTCAAATGTTAGTGGATCATATATAGGTGCAAATAATGCAAAGAGAGAGAATGAATTAGGTGTACCAGCATCATATATCTCCCGCAGACTTCTTGTCTTCACCGGTTCTGTCGATGTCGACCTTGACTGAATGCTTGATGGAGTCTGTTGTCCTCTTGGTGTACTTGTCGGTGTATCTTGAGCTGCTACTTGTGTCGATGGTCCTCGTGTTGAACCATGTCTTGGTGTCATGGGAGTCGACGGTGCTCCAACCAGTTGACTTACATGTGGTATTTGAACCACTTCCTCTTCCATATCATCATTGTTGACGTTCGACACAATCTTGACATTTATGTCAACGGTTCCATCCCATGATTCATTCTCGACAAATTGAACATCTCGACTGATAATCACTTTCCTTGTGACAGGGTCATATAGCTTGTATGATTTTGTGTCTTCTAAATAGCCGACAAAAATACATTTCTGTCCCTTCTTGTCTAGCTTCCTTCTCAGCTCATCTGGAACATGAGCATATGCAACACAACCAAAAAAATTTAAATGTGAGACACTATGATTCATACCTATCCATGCTTCTTGGGGAACTTTGTTCTTCACACTCTTTGTCGAACATCCGTTCATAATGTATACGGCAGTTGCAACTGCTTCACCCCGATACTCATTTGGTAAATCCTTGGCTGCCAACATGCTACGTGCCATCTCCATGATGGTTATGTTCTTTCTTTCAGAAATACCGTTCTACTGAGGTGTATACCATGCTGTGAATTAATTCTGTATGCCATGGGTCTTGCAAAAATTTAGAAATTCATTTGAAACATATTCACCTCCTCTGTCGGTCCTTAAGATCTTGATGCGGTGACCACTCTAGTTCTCCATGAGTTCCTTGAACTACTGAAAATAACCAAATGCATCAGATTTATGTTTCAAAAAATATACCCATGTCTTTCTTGAGTAGTCATCAATAAAGGTTAGAAAATACTTGCAGCCACCAATGGATGATGTCTGCATTGGACCACAAATGTTAGAGTGCACAATTTCAAGTGGTGTGCGTGCTCTATAGGACTTTCCGACTGGAAATGTCTCTTTGTACTACTTGCCAAAAAGGCAGCCTTCACAAACCCTCTATGGTCTGTCGATCAATGGTAATCCCTTCACCATATTCTTTGTGTGCAGTAGCTTTAGCCCACCAAAATTTAGATGTCCAAATATGAAATGCCACAACCAGGATTCATCCTGTACTTCTGTCTGAAATGCATCTTGCAAATTAGCGCTGCAATTTTCTCTCTTGTCGAGGAGCTCGACTGTTTCTTCACTTTTTACCTTGAATGCAGCTCCTGTCTTTGTCTTCCCTTTTATGTCGGGAACTATCCTTAATGGAAACAAGCGATTGCTTGTCATTGGCACTTTTTCTATCAGCTGGTCGCTTGGACGCTTGTCTTTGATCACACAGTGTTCACCTTCCATGTAGACTCTGTAGCCTTTTTGTAACAACTGTCCAATGCTTAACAAATTATGTTTTCGACCTTCGACATGATAGATATCAGGGATATACTTACTCTCCCCCTGTTTGGTTAGAATATCAACAGTGCCTTTTCCTAAGACAGTGACTTGGACATTGTTTCCAAGTGTAACATCAGTTTTAACTGAAGTGTCTAGACTGGAAAACAAATTTAAATTACCAGTCATGTGGTTGCTGCAGCCTAAATCTAAGTACCATATGTCATGTGGAATTTCTTGAACAACATTGCATTCAAGTGGAGATGTCGATGCCATTAACATTGAGCTTGTTGAAGTGTTGGCATTGGTCGACTGACTTGGGCTTTGCCTTCCTTGGTCATATTGCTTCTTCCTGCATTTATATGCATAATGACCAAATTTCTTACAGTAATGACATTGAATTTTTTATTTATCAAACCTCTGGCCTCTTGGGTGACTTGGGTTCTGGTTATCTCCTCTGCCATCGACATTTTTAAGACTTCTACCTCGTCCTCCTCTTGAAGAACTTCTTCCTCTGCCTCTGAAATTTTTTCTCCCCCTGCCTCTACCACGGCTTATGGATGATTGTGTTGCAAATGCACCTTCCAATGATGTCTGTGTTCTACTGAGTCTGTGCTCATGATTGATAAGTGAAGCTTGCAACTCATCAATGGTAAATGTCGTCATGTCTGTGTGTTCCTCTAAGGTCACAACCAAGTTTTCAAATATTGGGGGAAGACTTCTAAGAATTTTTTCAACAACCCTTTGGTCTGCTATGGGTTCTCCATGAGATTTCAGTTGGTTTATCAACCCAACAACTCTAGTGTAGAATCTGTCTGCATGCTCTGAATTTTTCATGGACAGAGATTCAAAATCTCTTCTCAGAATATGCATCTTGGATGTCTTTACCTTATCCAAACCTTGATAGGCAGTCTCCAATGTATCCCATGCTTCCTTAGCATTAGTCTTTGCTGCTATTCTTGTGAGTATGCTTTTGTGCATAGCTTGATGTATGAAAAACAGAGCTTTTCCATCTTTCTTCCTCTGTTCTCTCAAGACATCTTTCTCAGCCTGTGTGAGATTGTTATATGTTGTCATGTCTGCTGGTTCTGCATAACCATGCTGGACTATCTCCCAGACATCTTGACCTCTGAATAAAGCCTTCATTGTTAAAGACCAATATTCATAATTCTTTCCTGTAAAGATTGGAGTTTGCAATGAACTAGAAGTGGAATCCATTTTAATTTTTTTTAATTAACTTTCCTTAGAAAATTAATTTCCACCTTTTAAGACAAGATTTATTTCCTAAATCTTGCTCTGATATAAACCTTGCTCTGATATGAAACCAAGCTCTGATACCAGTTAGCCAAAACCAAGCCGACTAAACTTGAGTTTAGGGCTCAGTCGATATTAAATATTAATTTTCACTTTTCAATCTGACCACTTTTTATTTTTCACTTGTCGGGTGAAACTTGTCTATCTCCCGACTAGACAAGTTTATAAATTTTAGTCGGTCTTTCAGTTGACTAAAATTACTTCAACTTAATTGTTGGTTCTTACCTCGACCAAGTCGGCTGACTTCTTCTCTTCGACCAAGTTGACTGCTTCGACCAAGTCGGTTGCTTCAACCAAGTCAGCTCACTTCAGTCGGCTGACTCAACCTACCACTCAAGTCAGTTCACTTTGGTCGAAATCTACAAAGTATGTTTCTTAGTCTAAAGACTTAAGAAATTACAAATGCTTTTCACCTATGAGTAAGATGAAGTAAAATAGACACATTTACAAATTCAAATAACTTATAAAAACATATGCCCAAATATGTAGGAAGACTTGAGTCGACCAATGTGCCGTAAAACCTGGAACTTTCACACAGTGAGAAATTTATGGGTTCTTTGATCTTTCACTTAACAGTAATTGTAAAAGACATTTACAGAAGTAAATCTGGAAATATGTGTGACCAAATAATCATACATTCGACCATAAACTATTTCATATATCTAACTATGCGGAAATAACAAAGTATTACAAACTGGTCGGTCCAGACTTGTCGGTCTACAGAGCTTCGGCTCTTTGACTAAATCACATGCACAGAAGCTTGAGCTTCGACTTCTCTTTCTCACCCTGAGTTCCTATGTCTCTCTATTGTGTCTCTAGTGTCTGTATCTGTAACCTAAATTACAATTTGCTTCTTCTATTTATAGGCAACCTGAAGATTGCTTCTACATGGGCCGACTGACTCACTATTAAAGACTGTAATAACTATCTACCTAACAACATAGCTTCAGAAATAAATTCGACATGGTATACATTGCCGAATCGTGGACTCTTCCTTCTTGTCAGACTGACAGACAAGATCTTGACTTCTACAAACTCTGACAGAGTCGGTTGGAATTCAAGTACAGATCTGCGAGTAATTACATTTTCCAACAGAAGGATACTAAGTAAAATTCAGGACTCACGGGTGTATATGATCCAGGTTTAGTTAAAGAATTATGTGAAAAGGATATGGAGGTTAATATCTATTCAATTTTGGTTATATGTTTTGGTTGAGTGGCCAACAAGTTGCAATGAAGAAACTTAAAGGGATTGGCAAAGGATCTACAAATGATCATGGTTTCTCTGGAGAGATCAAGACTCTTGGGAAGATCCGCCATCTGCACATAGTTAAATTGTTGGTGTTTTGCACCAACCATGACACTAATCTTCTGGTGTATGAATGCATGTCTAATGGAAGCCTGTGAGACCTACTTCATAGAAACAATGGAGGTCATTTGCAATGGGATACGATATACAAAATTTTTGTAGAGGATGCAAAGGGGTTGTGCTATCTTCCCCATGATTGTCACCCCCTTATTCTTCATCACGACATGAAATCAAACAATATATTTTTGTTGATTCCAACTTTGAAGCCCACGTTGAAGATTTTGTCCTATCAAAGTTCTTGCGTCGTTCAGGTGCCTCTGAACTTCCATTGGACATTATAATCATGGATATTTCTACGTCAAGAAATCAACAAATCACCAGGGTTCTCGGGTGTCTACATGTTATGTAATTCATCACCATATCTCAAAGGCCGCAGTTGAAGAATTAAAGACCGCCACTAGCTGGCCTGTCACTACACAATTCACCAAATAGATACCATTAAAAACCAATAGTCAGTTATACCATATTGCAAATGCCACTAAGTCGTAAGTTGCATGCAAATTGGGTCTAACAAACTGCATATTTTTAGAATACCATCAAAGATAGCAAAGAAAGAGATGTCGTGCTTCCAACAACCTGATTAGAAGGAGATAATTTTGAATTCCTGAGGATCCAAGCTCTGTGGAGGATAATTGAATGGTTTTTTATGTGCTTGCTATTTTAATTGAGAGAGGATCACTCCATTGTCACTCTGTGTTGATTTTCTTACCACTTGGGCTCAGACTATGGTCGATCTCATCAACAGTCTTTATCTTAATATAGTTTTCTATGTTAATAATAGAATTTCAAAGGACATCCCAAAAGATATATGGAAGTGCATTGGAGAGGGGAGTTATTGATATTGGAGATACTCTTTTGTTGGTTGACCAAAGACTTATTCACCACATTTGGAGGAACACTTTAACCAAAAAAAAACATGAGTGCATGTAATATCTCAAAGTGGTAGGCTGAAAAACTCCATGATGCCATCATCCTAAACAAGATTATTTGATATAACTGCAAGAAAGCACAAAGGATTTTGGAACCTTTGATTTGTTTATTTGAATTTTATGAGATGGGCTTGAAATGAAAAAATATACTAAATTTGAATGTTCTGCTTACTGCTACGAGTTATACAAGTTATTGTTGTGATGTTAAGGTTTTTGAGGCGGTGAATGGAAAATATTTATAGAGAAGAAGAACAATGAATCAAATGTTTATTGAACTCATCTTATTCGAACATACTTTCAAGCTTTGTTTTTTTGTCCAAAATTAATTGGTTTTGCATTTGTTAATTTGATCTTCTTGCATTTTGTTGGCGTAGATTTTATGCAAAGTCCAAGCTTTAGAAAAAAATCGTAAATATTTTATTCACTTTCAGCAAATGGCCCTCAAAGTCCATTATATAAAATCCAACTATGAAGTTGTCATTACATAACAATATTTGCCTCAGGAGGAGCACAAATATAGAGGAAAAATACAAATACAAAACCTGAATAATTCCACGTGAATCCATGCAGAGGGATGTGTGTATCTGTTTTTCATGTTAATGAGTTGTTGCAATTTTAATTGCCATGGAAAAAACTATGTTGGCAACAACAATTATGAACCGCTTGCTCAATTAAACTCTCAAATTGAAACTAAACATATAACAATTCAAACCAACAATAAATCAAACAAATCCACTGTCAAATATCTGGAAGATAATTTATATTTGTTTTAAGATCATTAAAGGGATTTTATAATTTAACGGACCAGAAATTAACGACTAAACTTAATAATTCCAAGGAAAATATTCCCCATAAATCGTTTGAGATTAGAATATTGCATTGAGGATTATGGTCAGACAACTATCAAATCATTTGTGTTCCAATACCTTTGAAGGCAACTTCAGGATAGTAGCAAACAAACATTGTCGGTTCTGAAATTTCATAACCACAAGTTTTGTTAACCTTCAAACAATATTCACAGAGCTTATTTATCTTGGGGTCAACATCCCATTCAACACCTTGTCATAGGATGGTTTGATTGCTTTGCATATTGTCAATTATGATGATTCTACTTGGAATTTGAAGAGTGGTTTGGAAAAAGCATGTCGAAGTTTTTTTTTAAGGGAAAAGTAGTACCAATCATCTCCACGGAGAAGCTAGTGTGGTTGAAAATCCAACCGATTTAAACTTTCATTGTAGTGCTCACAATGCATGAGATTGGTGTATGTATCCATATGGATATGAACATCAAAGAAGGGCCACCAAAATGGAGTCTAGGTCCTTGGAATATTGCATATATCCTCCCACAGATTGTCATTAACAATTATCATTGTATTGTTATTACTCGCAAAGAAAGTGTTTTTCACTATGTCATATTCGTGCCCATTAATATTAAGTCGAGGATGGTCATCGGCATCATAAGATAGTAGATGAAACGTAGGGTCACCGCAGTCGCTACCATATTTCCCAAAAGGATAATCGAAGTAGAAATCCACGTATGTGGATGCGTTCCAAAGACAATATTTGTAGTTACCTCCAAGACATGAGGTGGAGAGGAGAAGAGCAGATGCAAAAACAAGGAAAATATGCACATAGAGAGTCATTGAATTAGAAAGAAGAACATGTATTCTCTGTTCTTCTCTTACAAATTGTAAACAAAGCAAGAGGGGAATGGGGGTTCTGAAACGATATTAGGATGAAGTGTATGGAATTGGAAAGTCGACATCAAGGGAAAATGCGATGGAACTGTAGGTGAATACTTCAAAGTCTAGTAAACATAGAGGGTAAACAATGCACAGGGAGTACAACAACATGTGGCGAAAAAGGATTAGCTAGAGGGACTACGAAGGTGAATAGTTTTTTCAAAACGACTCCAGAGATATAACATCTTTCTCCGAGTGAGTTTTTAGAATCACTATTCACCATCACCATCACTTGGAACACTCCACATCTGCCCCGTGTTCACATTGACATGGCCTATGTTGCAACAGCTTATTCGTCAAGAAGAGAACTGTTGGACATGAGCATACCCGCGAGGTCTGAAATCATGGTTTGGTAATTCAAGAGACTCGATCCTCCCCATGAAAAACTACGCACACGACTAGAAGGCCATCATCAACATGGTCATGGACAACAAGGATAACTCGAAGGCCTACTCCTTCATCACTTACATGCCTAACGTCAGGAAGTCCGACCCCAAGGTTGGTTTTGGATCTAGATATTTTCTTTATTTTTTCGACTACTGACGTTTTCATCCAACCCTAAATCGAATATGAGGACTTTCTTGACTTCCTGCGTGTGTATTTTCAGGTTTAGTTTGAGGATGTTAATGTGAAAATGATGTGAGAGAGGTGAAAGAGAGAGGAAAACGACAAGGATACAAAATACATTTTGTATGGAGAGAGAATCTTCCAAGTATTTCAGTAAATTTGTGCTTCCCTCTCACGCCAATTTGGATACAATTTATGCCATTTGTGAGGACAGGGTTTTGATTTACTTTGCCCAAGGTTCCTCGGACTGAAGCCAAAGATTATTGTTATTCCCATCAATTGATTTGAATGTGGCATATATACATTCCACCATACACATTGTTAGAAACGTGTGTTTTTCACTTGGCATTCCACATATATTACATGTTATCAATTGAACATTTTAGTAATTCCACCATATTTTCTGATGTTTATGTCTCATTTCCTCCATCCTCATTTACTTGTTCGGAATTCCATGGACAATGCAATAAATCCACAGGCTTCATCCAATGGCCAAACATGTCAATAATTCGACTATGTGTGATTTTAAGTAATATAGAGTATTCAATAAGAAAACCTAAATCCAATAGTATCATTTAATTACACGCCAAATCCTTTACGCATATCATTGTAAAAATTATCACAAATCCAATAGTATTTATTAATTACACAGAAAATGCTTTACAAATATCATCGGATTTAGATAGATGTGGAAGTCTCTTAGTGATATGCGATCGAAACTCATACGCATAAGAGAGATGGAGGGAAAGCGAGAGTATGGGAACATGATCGTCGAGTATGACTATGGGGTCGAGCATTTACGAAAGATGGAGATTAGTGCAGGGAATCCACCGATGGGAGGGACTAATATCTATCCTCCCAATTATTATACCCGTAAGAACATTCTCATATACAAAAACCATTCTGAGGCAACTTATGATGCATTCATTCGCGACCTCTTCTCCAAATACGCCATCAGCTGCAAATACAGATATCGACGTTTATTCGATGATGTCATATTAACAAAGGGACCAGTAGAATGGTGATACCGCTTTTCCAAATTCATTTATGCCATGTCCTCCATCAATTAATGAGTTTATTGTCCATTATGGGTTTTTGCACTTGGCATTGTATGAGGAGGTTGGACCCCTATGAAGCGTAATAGGTTTATGAGGTTTCCCTCTATTTCGTCAAGTTTATTGTAGATTCCTCTTTCATATTGTATGATGAAGTTGGCCTTCTACAAAGTATAATAAGTTCATGAGGTTTCCCCTCTTCGGTCAAGTTTATTACAAATCTCACTGTTGAGATCTCCAATAGGTTCATGAATAGGGAAGAATACTTGCAATAAGCAAATAAAAATGCACATAAATAATTATGTTTGCAGGGCTTGCATAGAAGAAGACGGAGTGATAATACTAGATTAGGACAAGAAACATGGGGTGTGGCATCTACATCATCATATTACATGGTTGGAAATGGAATAGAATAGCAGCTTTCGATGTGGCATTCAGCAGTTAGTAGGGATTGTCAGGAAATTTGACACACAAATGGGTGGCTTTTTTTTTCATGGCTTCTTGTGGTTTTGTTCTCTTCTATTGCTTAGATATGTTCCCCTTTCTACATATGGTCACTAGTTCAAATCCCCTTCTCGGCATCTATCTATCTCTATCTTGTCACCACCACTGCCAAATCACTAAGCTCCCTTGTTTACTACACCCCATATAAATTTTTCTCTCTTTTGTGTTTGTCAAAAGTCGTAAATATATAGCAGGTGGCTTAATTGGAAAAAAAATGCCTATTTCCTGCTTTGGACTGTGCAAATGCAAGTGGAAATCTCCATTTCTCACATGTTCATCCTTCTCTGTCATGGGACCATCCTCAACACATTAGGCTTTGGATTATTATTTATTATTAGAATATTGCAACAATTCTTTTGGGCATTGCACAAATATACCAAAGAGGTTAGCTTTGACTTTCTCTAGGGAAGAACTTTAGTTACATGGAAATCATAGACATCTCAAAGAGGTTTGACAAAGATGGGGCTAAGAGCATAATTCATCTACACAACTCTTATCCAGATCCACTATCTTAGTAATTGATACCAATATAACTATTTGGACTCTTTGTCCATTAAGTGTGTTTCTCGATGACTATAAACACCCCACCAAATTAAAATAACTCAATCAATTGAACCATCTACCAAAGTCATATTGTTGATAGGTAGGCCATAGTTCATAGGTACAACTTTAATTGGCTCCCTCAAGGATACTACTCCCTAATGTGGTGGGTTGTGGAGTGGCCCTCCATATGAATATTTTAGGGAGTACGAGATCCTGTGATATTTTCCTTAGAAAATAAGTAGATTGTCAAACTAATGGATGAAGAGTCATTGAATATCTCATTCTTATCTTAGATAGACACATAAGATGAGGTAAGAAATACATTATCAAAACAGTGGACCAGTGGAAACCAAATATCTTGTCCTTTGTCCCTTATGGTATCCTTAGACTTAGATCAAGAAAACATATATTTTTTGCTTCAATTAGCAATTCCAAGAAACAACACATTCACTAAGATGCTTATTGAAAAGATTGAAGACTTCATATCATTTTTTCTTGTTAGTCTAGCACCAATTTATAGAAGCTCATATTTGGATCTTCTTGTTTTGTTCATTGTAACTACCTTTGCTAGGAATATTCTATGATACCAATAGGATAGAAAAGAAATAAAATAAAACAAAAGCAGAAGTAAAAAACAATAAGAGAACAATACAAGAGAGATACCCACATGTGTGGCTCACTCAATATGGGATACATCAACATAGAAACAACAAGTCCTTTTTTTAATTATGTCCAACAAAATGAAGAGATACAACTTGCAACACATATGTTGCAACCTCCTCTTCAATCTCTCAAAAGTCTCTCTCAAACTCCACTTAGCCTTAATATAATTCCTTCTCTAAAAGACGGTTACCTTCTAGGAAAAAAAGACATAAACATAATCTCTACCATTAGATATGTAACCTAGTGATGAACGATCCATATTGACTATGACTACATTTACATGGAAATCATAGATGCCTTCGAAATGTTGGATAATGATGGGGGTAAGAGTGTGAGTTATGTACACAGTTCTCATGCAAATATATTGTCTCAATGCCTAACACCCACCCATTTATTAGGAACATATTGGATACCAATTGAACTTATGTCAATATATTATCTACATTTAGGGTTAAAAGTCCATTACATAGGGGATATGGTTAGCTTTGACTTGCTCTAGGGAAGAACTTTAATTACATGGAAATCATAGACATCTCAAAGAGATTTGACAAGAATGGGGCTAAGAGCATGAGTAATGTACACAACTCCTATCCAAATCCATTATCTTAGTAATTGATACCAATATAACTATTTGGACTCCCTATCCACTTAGTGTGTTTCTCCATGGCTATAAACACCCCTCCAAATTAAAAGAACAAGGGTTGGCTCAATCAATTGAACCATCTACCAAAGGAATATTGTTTAGAGGTAGGCCATAGTTCATAGCTCCAACTTCAATTGGATCCCTTGAGGATACTACTCCCTATTATGGTGGGTTGTTAAGCGACCCTCCATATGGATATTTTAGGGAATTCAAGGGGATCCCATGAGCTTTTCCTTAGAAAATAAGGAAATTTTCAAACTAATGTACCAAGTGTGCTTGAAGACCTCATTCTTAGCTGAGATAGACACATAAGATGAGGTAAGAAATACATTATTAAATTAGTGGGCCAGTGGAAACCAAATATCTTGTCCTTCGTCCCTTATGGTATCCTTAGACTTGGATCAAGAAACTATCTTTTGTGTTTCAATTAACAATTCCAAGAAACGACACTTTCTCTCGGATGTTTATTGAAAAAATTTAAGACTTCATACTATGCATTCTTGTTAATCTAGCAACAATTTATAGAAGCTCATATTAGGATCTGCTTGTTTTGGTCATTATAACTACCTTTGCTCATTACAATCAAATAAAATAAATACATAAATAAAACACATAAAAGCACAGTACAATAGAGACACCAATATATGTGGTTCAATTGATATGGGCTACATACACAAAGAAATAGCCATTCCTTCATTTTATTTCGTCCAACAAAATGAAAAGATACAACTTGCAACACATCTATTGCAACCTCCTCCTCCATCTCTCACAATCTTTCTCAAACTCCACCATATCCTTAATATAATTCCCTCTCTAAAAGAGGGTTACCTTCTAGGGAAATAATACGCAAACATGATCTCTGCAATCATATATATAACCTAATGATGAACGATCAATATTGACTATGAAAATACAAAATTTTACAAGGATTTTTTTTCCATAAAATGCCTTTTAACGATGATGTTTTTTTACAACGATATGATTTCTATATGTCTACCTTAGCTATTCTAATCAATCTTGTAAAGCGCATTTAGGAGTAGGTTTTCAAACAATTAAAGTATTTATAATTTTTTGTTAAAATGTACTTTCCAATACTTGATTGCTTGAATTTTTGGAAAATGTTGACAAACAAATTAATTATAATCGTTAAACAGGTTAATGTAATAAATGGTGGAAGAGTGCTTTGCTTCTTTGTCTATGGTTAGTCTCAGCAGTTAACCCCTCAAACACACTTCAGTAATCCCCTCCATTGAACTTCTCTTGAGTAAATTCATTCACCCTGAATGATCCTCTCTAGAATGAGTAGCCTCAGCTCTTTTCAATGGGAAATTTTATAGAGATTCCTAGGTCTTCTGGGTCAGTTTTCATTTAATGAGCCACCTGCTCTAATTCCACTTTCTTAGGGAATCATGACTACAAATATAGGGAAGTTGCCACCTGCAACAGTTGGAAGTGATTTGAGGATGCTGCCACTTGTCAGTTTGCTCTCCACCCAGTCTCCTCCACCAATTAACCAGTAAACACTCTTTTAATAGCTTCCCTAAGCTGTTGTCTCATCATTTATTTATTTATAAATAAAATATTCTGAATTACATTAAATATTCTTGACCCCACTTGGTCATCAATTTCAACTTAGCATAAAATTTAACACAATGTTCCTCAAATAACATTAAATTGTTTTTGCAAATTGGGGCATGTGATATGCAGCTTGTCTGGGACTTGTCTCTGAGGTGTAAAAGTTGTTGAAGATCTTTTCTGATACATTTATAAGCATAGAGGAGCGTCTTCAACCATCAAAGGAGGGGCTCCATCTCACTTCCACCAAAGGGGGGCAAATTCTCTCATGGAGGGTGGTTTTGCCACTTGGATGGATAAAGGCTTCCCAAACCAAGTGGGATACATCGATATAGGTGGAATCCTTCCCTCCCACGAATTCAAACCTCCTCCCACCATTATCTCAACCCCTAAAACCACCTCACACTTGACAAATTCGACCCTTGGGGTTTGAGCTTCTTTTTTGCTATAAAAGCAGGGTTTTGCTCCTCAATCAGGAGGATGCATTGAACCTCTGCCCTTTGTTCTTATGTTGCTCATATTTTGTTAATAAATATTAAAGGCTTTGGAGGCTAGTATGTGATTGCATTGTGAGCTTGTGATTTGGTCAAAATCTAAGGTGAAATCTATGGAATTTCATGCTTTTTTTCTTTCGAATGATGTGTTTAGATCCAGTTAAATTTCAATAAGTATTTGCTGCTGTCAAGTTACTTATGTTCATTTTATTATCAGAATTTTGTAGGAGTAGCAAACTATATATGGTTATACTTATGCTCTCCTTCTTCTTTTTTATTAATGAAATGACTGGATTAATCTTGTTCTTTTGAGAAATTGCCTAGTTTTTGTAGATTTGTCTCAGAGTGAAGGGGCTTGGAGCTCAGTTGCATCCACTTCTCTTTACAAAATCCATTTTTTTGTTTCTAATAAAATTGTTGTTCAAATCCTTCTCTCCTTCGTTTCTTTCAAGCACGGGCTTAGGAATTTCAGCCTTCTTCTCTCTAAAATTCAAACTTTCTTCGTGGTTTCAGTTAATTGATGCTCAGTAAAATTGGATAAATAGTTATGTATCTGAAATCTGATTTTATTCAAGCATATATATCAGATCTACATTAACTTTTAAAGCCTTATCTTAAACTAGATCTGTTGCAATCTTTCAAAGTGTCATTTTCACCTAAAAATATACAATTTTATGAGCATTTTGAGTAGTGTAGATTATGCATTTGTTTTTATTTATTTGCAATATTCTAACACATTTAACTTCTTGGTTTTTTGCAGGTTTTGAAAAAAAGAGGACATACTGCTCAAATTTCGAGTTTCAGTCATCCGGGACATAAAATAAATCCATCCTCCATCCCTTTTCTTCTTTCCTTTTCTCTCTCGGCAACATTGCAAGCCTTTCGATCCCTTTCAAGGATCAAATAATAATTCATTTTTTATCATATTGTAAACTCATTAAGAAAGAAATCAAGTTAGATACACAACACCCAGTCCATCCCCCCTGGGGGATTCACAGTCTCTTTCATGGTTTGCATTTTACTAATCAAAACTTGCACATAATCTGCCTTCTTGAAAGGTTGTATAGATTAGTTGTTTTTTTAATTTTTTTCATCTCATATTAAGTTTTACTTTCTTACCCAACTCGTTGCCACAAAGTATGCTCTCGCCACCAACTAAAGGCTTTGTCGATTATTGGTGGATGTAGAAAGTGACACATAGTTGCGGTTCTAATTTGTCGTTAATCCTTTGATTTTAAAAACTTATTTGTTGTATCAAATTGGAATAAACATTTTGTCATCAACTCGTGTATGCTCTTTCCCTTTGCGGGCTTTGCCTGGTCGTTGGGAAATCAAAAGCGGTTTTCGACACTTTCTAATTTCTTCACATTAATATAATAATTTTTTAATAAAATTAACTCTCCTTAGGAATTTCAGTGTTCTTCTCTCTAAAATTCAAGCTTTCTTCTTGGTTTCGGTTACTTGATGCTTAGTAAAATTGGATAAATAGTTGTGTATCTGAAATCTGATTTTATTCAATCATATATATCAGATCTACATTCACTTTTAAAGCCTTATCTTAAACTAGATCTGTTGCAATCTTTCAAAGTGTCATTTTCACTAAAAAATATACAATTTTATGAGCATTTTGAGTAGTGTAGATTATGCATTTGTTTTTATTTATTTGCAATATCCTAACACATTTAAATTGTTGGTTTTTCGCAGGTTTTGAAAAAAAGAGGAGGACATCCTGCTCAAATTTCGAGTTTCAGTCATCCGGGACATAAAATAAATCCATCCTCCATCCCTTTTCTTCTTTGCTTTTCTCTCTCGGCGACATTGCAAGCCTTTCGATCCCTTTCAAGGATCAAAGTGCAAATAATACTTCATTTTTTATCATATTGTAAACTCATTAAGAAAGAAACCAAGTGAGATACACAACGCCCACTCCATCCCCCCTGGGGGATTCACAGTCTCTTTCATGGTTTTCATTTTACTAATCAAAACTTGCACATAATCTCCCTTCTTGAAAGGTTGTATAGATTAGTTGTTTTTTTAATTTTTTTCATCTCATATTAAGTTTAACTTTCTTACCCAACTCGTTGCCACGAAGTATGCTCTCGCCACCAACTAAAGGCTTTGTCGATTATTAGTGGATGCAGATAGTGACACATAGTTGCAGTTCTAATTTTTCGTTAATCCTTTGATTTTAAAAACTTATTTGTTGTATCAAATTGGAATAAACATTTTGTCATCAACTCATGTATGCTCTTTCCCTTTGCGGGCTTTGCCTGGTCGTTGGGAAATCAAAAGTGGTTTTCGACACTTTCTAATTTCTTCACATTAATATAATAATTCATTAATAGAATCGACTCCCCTTATAAACATTACGAAAAAAGGCGTATGATAGTTGACAATCATGGGAAAATATCTCAAAGGAGGTGGGAACAACTGAGTAGTGACCTTGAGATATAGTCAGGCCACATCCTTCTTGGTGTAGTGTTGGACACCTTCTTAGAGACTCTGATTCAACCCACATTTTTGAGTGAGGAACCACTTTAGTCATCTTCTTGACACATTCTCAGTACTTCCAGTATATCGAGAATTCCCTTCTCGTAATTCAACTCATCTCTTAATAATTAAAACTGACTAAGACACATTTGCAAAACATTTTACTTCAACAACATTATTTCACTTTGACTCTGTTGGCATTGATATGATCGGCAACTATTTTATTCTCTCTTTATGTGTTGATGTTATGCTGCTGAATACTTACTTAAATTTGCAAACAATCTTGTATCGTAATTTACTTCAAAAAAACTCCTAAACAACTTACTTCCTAGAGCAGCTATCAGCCAAACAGATCAGTTGAGGGCGTGCGCAGCAAAAATGCTAATCAATTCGCTAGGGAACTTAGAGGAAACCAAACCTCTACATGTGCTAGTCCATCTCTCTGGCATCAGTAAATGAACAAGCTCAGAAAGTTTCAGCCCGAACGGACCTCTCCTCCTACAAAAATGTCACCATCAGTCTCGAGGGTTTTTACGGTACTGGGGGGAGGTAACACTGGAGGAAAAGAGCATTATTAGACCACCCATCATGATCCTTATGCATGCAGCTATCTCTGGAGTCATTATTAGCCAGAATATCAGTGGTAAGTGTTAATTTCTCTTTGTAAAACCCTAACCCTAATTCAGCTATATTTTAGGGCATTTTTGCATGGTGAGTTTGCATGCACAGTTATGTTAGAAATTTCTATGAGATTGAGTGTGCGAGTCAACACTATAATAGAACATTAGAGAATATCATTATTTGGGATATTACATGCTGCAAGATACCATGCTGTCATGATGGTCCCGCCTCCAGCAAAGAAACAAAAGCAGAGGGCATTTCATAGACAAGTGACTTACCAGGATTTCTTCTGATTGTGTCCTAAGCTTCAAAGAATGTCTCTTTTTCAAGTGTGATATCAAACAATGCCTTCTTCTTCCCAGCCAATCGAACCTGTGGGCATGGCCCATCCTCCCTGGTCATCATACCTCCATGGGTGACGATGGCAATGTCAACATCCTTTGTTCTGGGATCTGCTGAAATCGTCGCAACTCTCGATCCTTGATTTTGGTTCATCGGTGAATTTTGGTTCAACTATGGATTCTAATCTATTAGGGGGTTCATTGGTTCATTCACAATCTGATTTTTTAGTGGAACTTGATTCTGAGCCTGGTTCTGCAACTCATTATGGTTTTGTAGTTGATTTTGATTATGCAACTAGTTCTGATTCTGCAACTAAGGAACGTTCCCGGCCTGCCATCTTGCGATTAGTTGTGGGTAGTTATCGACAGTATGATCAATTGCAGGGCAGTATGTACATGAACACTACAATTGTGGGTAATCTCTCTCGTAATGTCGAAATACTAATTGTAACACCGGATAGGTCCACGACCTCGTCCTCCTCCTCTTCCTCAAAATCCTCCTTACTACTGGTATTGCGGCTGAGCCAATTGTTGTGGTGGGGGATTTGACTAGTGTTAAACGTAGTGCACTACCTGAACATATTGTGGCTATGGCAGAGCCATCGACATCGGATTATACTGCAGCTGCGGTGCGAACTGTGGCAGTGGCGCAAAATGCGGTTGCGGCTGCAATGGTATAAATTTAATCTATGGCGATGTTGTATATTGTAGTTGAGGTCGAGATTTTACCACCTGGGCCTACGACTGTGATTGTTGTGCTGCGCGATGATATCTCCCCTTCACAAAGTATGAGTCGTATGTCCTTTCCTGAAGCAGGTCATATGCACAACATTCTTTATCTTCATGCCCCATAGATCGACAAAATGAATAATATAGGTTCGTTGGCTTCATCACCATCTTTTGCATCTATCCACATTCTTCATGTTAGTGACCATAGACTTGGCATATGTGGCACAATGGTACGATGCCGCAACTTAGTGGGTTCAACACCCTAGATAGCAGAGAATTTTGGAATTTAGGGCAAGTATCTTTAATGTGTCCATCTACGCGACAATGAGTGCAACAAAGATCTTCGCAATTATCTTTCCTTTTCTTAATGTCTTGCAACTGAAGCGTCAAGTTCTCCAATTGCGCCTGAATTTGGTTCATACCAGCTGCATTCTCCCCAATGGGCAAAGCTTCTAACTTCGTTGCGATCTCTAGATCCTCGCTCTGTGTTGCAATCTTCTATTGCATCAATGGTTTCCGGATATCAGGTACCAATGCTACAATAAACCATTCTTTGTGTTGAATGTCACTCATATTGAAACTGACTCTCGCCATCAGTGTCTTAAATCTTTGGTCGAAGTCCCATACGATCTTGTTAGGAAATTACTTAATCTCTTTTAACTCAGTAATATACTATGATTCAGATTTTGGTTTCCAGAATTCTTCAATTAGTCCTCTCCTGACTTCATCCAATGTTTTTACAAGGTCCCCGTAGGAACTTGTATAAATTTCATGTACCAATCCAGCGCAAGACCCTGAACAGTAGTTGCCAATTGGCCTTTCTTAATGTCATCATTTGTGGTCTGCCTGACATTCCACACCGCCTCACATAGAAACCAATACTACTCAGGATCGTCAGTCTCATTTCCATGGAAAAAAGGTAACTTTGTATCGTCGCCCGACATACTAGGCCTTCTTCCTACAGATGTTGATCTACTACTAGAATGTTGTTGGAATGTCGAGCAAGTCGACATGGAATTTGTCTTTCTTCCTGAATATGAATTAGTGCACGGAGGCATGGGTACGTTGTTGCTGGGGTTTGATATTACTGCTATTCTAGGTGTAGTCTGGTTCTGTTCGTCCTCTTCATCACTGTAGGGTCGCTTCGTCCTGTGTGGTCTTCCTTCATGATCTTCGTTTTGATCATAGCAGGACCTTCCCCTATCCTCTGCCTCTTCTCTTGTCAAAACCTTGCTCCTCCCCTCATAATACCACTTTCTTCCTCAGCTTCCCTCACAGTCTCGTCGAAACTTGCACCCATCTACCCCTTATCTTCCCATTCATCTCCCCCCTTTTGTCACGGTATCCACCGCCTCCGCACACCGAATTTCTACTACTCGAGGTGCATCTTCGGTATACCCTTTTCACAGACAAGCATCTTAATTGACAATAGTAGAGACAACAAGAACCTACCTCTAGGTCCGTTGAAAAATTCCCTTTCTGCTTCGTCGTAGGACTTGGTAGTGTCGACTACAACTTCAGTGATATATCCTTCTAGGATACTATCCATCCAAACCTCAACAGCCCGCAATGCTTTGTTGTCAGTTTCCTGCATCTCGTGGATCAATTCAGGGGTCCAAGATGTTGGCTCTTCTCCTTGGAAATTTGTCTTCTTATAAGTGAACTACGTCAACCACTCATACAATATGATGGGAAACTCAGAGAAAAATTATTCGTGAGGACCGTCGTGTATGTATCTCGACAACAACTTGTTTTCCGTCAATCCAGGGTTCTAATTTTATGCTTCAGCAAATTCTCGTAGCTTCTAGTCAAACCAATATTGAATTTTCGGTCATGTTGAATGCTGCATATTCTCCTCTCAGTCGCAACAACGTCCTGACAACAGAACCATTTGTTGGTGCAAACCTAACCAACAAAACCCACTCGACATGGGTTCCCACTCTGTTGAAACTCAAGTCACCGTGATCTCCCTGAGCACCGGCCCAAATAGGTTTTACCCCGTCCACCAACACCCGCGAAGCGAATGAAGTCTCACCCAAGATGTTCAAGAGAAAGTTGTCGAAACCAAGTTTCTGAAGAACTGAAGAGGACTATGGGCATCAAAAATTCATCAACTTATCTATCAGATCTAACCAGTTACTTTACTCATCAAAATAACCATTCATCATTGCTCTTTAAAATATTGCATCATTCATTCATAACAGAAATAACCATAACGTTGCGCAAACAGATCTAGAAAGATAACATTATTCATATGAAATAAACATCGCATCATAGATCCATGTTGCACGCATTCACCATTGGATTCATAGAAATAGAAAGACGGAAAGAGACAAAAAGATAACAGTAGTTCAAATAAACCTTCGTCTTCTCATATTAATTATGTGCAATAAACCACATATCCAAAACAGACAACAAATCAATTGAGTTTCAAGCTCTCAATACTCATTCTATGATCCCTGATCTAATGATTTTTATATTTACAATTCTTCTTCTACTTATAGGTTTTCGCCTTTACATTCATGGTCCACTTGGACGATTTTCTAACTAATTCTTAACTGATTCTATTGACTAATGACCAATATCTGCAAAATGTGGTCCAAAAGTACAAAAAGTGAGACAAAATATTCAAAATAGTCCATCTTTCATCTTGCGTGCCATCTTTCACTTGCGTGGTGTCTTCTGAGCTTGTGCGACACATGTGGTGCCGCGCAACTAACTTGTCCCAAAACCCCTGCCAATAAAACATGCCCTGCAATTTCTTCTATTTTCATGACATTAAATTACACAACCATAAACATAGGCATAGTACTTGTCTTTCAACAGAATTTTATCCAAGAAACTGGTTTCTTATGAGCAATTTTCCACCCAACCATTGGCATCAAATGGAGATTCCACCCCAAGTCAAGTCATGAGGCCAACAAGGTGAAGGAACAATGCTAAAAGCTTTTGTATCACTCAACTCAACCCATTTACTCTCGTGTTCAACTAATAATCCCATTACAACGCATTCCAAACATCTCATCTAGCCATTTAAAAACCATGGCACTCTTTTCCATTGCCCTACAGAACCTAAGGAAGATCTTCCCTTTTTCGCCCAGCAATCTCTTAGGGATATTCTTCCCTTTTGGTACTCATTAGAGTAGGAAAAGAGAGTCTAATATGTTGAATGATTTATAGGAATATTTTTCCAAAAAATACTCTTGACTCTCAAGCATCCAACAAGCATCAAATACATAGTGAGTAAAAGATTCTTATCTTACTAGCCTTTATGCTCTCCTACAAACATCTATCTCTCATCTAAATTTGGCAAGTTCCTATTCATAGTATTGATTCGGTTAGTTTCTAGATTGGATTATGGTTTGCAATGGAGAATAACACTAAAGCAATGTAGAGCTTCAAGTTGAGAATGATATGAATGAATGGGATAAATGATAATGAGAGAGTTGAGGTGACGATGGCTTGACATAATAATGAAGTACTCTTACATTTCCTTATAATGATTGTACTCAAATGCATGCTTTAATAACTACAAGAGAAGAGATCCCCACCAACTTCTACATGCATTCAATGATTGGTTTTATAGCCAATGGAGGTGAATGAATTCATTTAAGTCACATGTTGGAAAAGAGATAAGTTCATAGGATGACACTTGAAAATATATGATTTACTTTCTTATAGTCCCCCTTTAGTGGAATCATAGCCCCTCTTGTGCTCTTTGCAACCATATTGGACCATTATATATTATATTCCAACATTAATATTTGTATAGCTTGAGTTCAATGTGGCAAGCCTACAACATAATTTATAGAAGAATTTTTACATCATCTACATGCCTAAACATTTGTTAGTTGAGCCTTGGCCTTAAGTCCTGTACTAGAAATCCATCCCAACATATTTACATAGGGATTTTTTTTTAAGATCACATCACTAGACTCCCATCCTTATATCCATACATTTATAACAAATACACATTCTAATCTAATACCCTTTAAATATCAAAACTGAAGTATTGTGCATATTAACTTGATAGCATACACCCTAAAGCAAACTTCTAGGTTGACCAAAAAAAATTATACAAATAATGTTTTATAAACTACCTAACTTCTCAGCAAGATGATTGCAGCCAACAAAAGCTCATGGAAAATTGATGGTATGCATATGAATAGAACATTAAAGCTTGCCCACTTGATTTTCATTGATGATGTTCTACTATTTGATTTTGGGGAGGTGTCCACCTTGGAAGAATATCGAAGGATTCTTCATGTACATACTTTTTTCAAAATAGAAATATGAAAGACATTATGTATTCTAATATTAGGTGGCAAAGCTAACCAGTATGCCACTGGGCCCACTCTTGCCAATATTTCGAACGCTCTACAATATTTGGGTGTTAATTTAGCACAACTCCCTAGCTTAAAAGAGCTCTTTTGGGGTTTTACCTTAACAAAAACATGCTCACCCACTTGGAATTCTTTCGAAGTTCTTCTAATGTCGGCATGACTCTTTTGTCTGTCTTGAGCAGTTTTCAAATTGCTTTGTACCTATTTCACTGTTAGTTCCAGTTCTTTTAACAAGACAAGTACTAACATCAATCTGTCAACTAGATTACTCCATGTAATATGAGTGTTACATTTTATACCATATAATATTTCAAAAGGACTAAGCTTTGTTGAAGCTTGATAATGGTTATTATATGCAAATTCAACTAAGTGCAAATAATCTTCCCACTTCTTAGGATAATCTCTAACATACATTCGTAACATATCTTCTAGTACTTGATTGACTCTTTATGTTTGTCCATCCGTTTGTGGATGATAAGCAGTACTAAAATTCAATTTATTATCTAGTCCTTTAAATAAAGATTTCCAAAAATTTCCAGCAAATTTAGGATCTCTGTCAGAAATTATTACATTTGGAATTCCATGCAAACGAAACATTATTTCATGAAGATGTCAGTAATGTTAGCAGCTTTATGAGTTTTTTTAACATGTATAAAGTGTGTTTCCTTAATTAGTTTGTCCACAACTACAATTAATTAATCATTTTGTTTCTAATTTTTAAGCAACCCAGTTATAAAATCAAGACAGATGACTTCCCATTTCCAATTTGGAATTGGTAATGGTTGTAAAAGACCTGTTGGGTGTTGATGTCCAGCCTTAACTTGATGACATTCTATACACCTAGCTAAAAACTCAGCAACTTCGTTTTTCATGCTAGGCCAAAAATACTATTTTCTCAGTATTGTTATCATCTTTTGATACCCTAGATGTTCGAAATAAGGACTTTTGTGTACTTCATTCAAAATCAATAGTTTAACTTCCGATATGTTTGACACATAAAGTCTGTTTTTATACAACATTAGACCTTTTTCATTAAAACTGTAATCTGTATTTAAATTTTCAGATATATTTTGAGTTACTTTTTTCTTTTAAACTCTAGTATTATGTTTCCAGTTTTATTCCTCCTTCCAATTTATCCTCTAATTCAGTTTTATAACTATTAATGGCAGCTACAAAACCTGTTACTGCATTTCTGCTTAAGGCATCAACCACTTTATTTTCTTTCCCTTTAATGTGTTTGATTTCAAAATCATACTCGCTAAGGAAAGCTAACCATCTATCTTGTCTTGCGTTTAAATTTTGTTGATCTAACATATATTTTAAGCTTATGTTATCAGAAATTATCAAAAATATTTTTCCTATTAGATGATGGTGCCACATTTTTAGAGCATGGATTATGGTAGCCAACTCTAAGCCATAAGTTGCGTAATTCTTTTCGTGAGTTTTTAACTTTCTTGATTCATACGCAATTGCATGACCTTCTTGTGTCAGTCTTCCACCCAAACCTCCGCTGCATGCATCTGTGCATACGACAAAATCTTTGTATGGATCTGTTATTTTTAGAATGGGTGCAATGGTTGATAATCCTTTTAATTTATTAAATCTTTCTTCGTATTTTTTATCCCAAACAAATTTCTTGCCATTTTTCTGCAATGATGTTATAGGATTTGCACTTTTCAAAAATCCTTCTATAATTTTTTTGTAATAACCTGTTATTCCCATAAATGATCGTACATCAGTAACGTTCTTGGGAACATTCCAATCAATTATTGCTTTTATCTTATCCGGGTCTACCGATATCTCTTCTTCGGATATTACATGCCCTAAATATTGTATCTTATCTTTATAAAATGCACATTTACTGAAATTAGCATATAATTGATCTTCTCATAAAACTTGTAGTATTATCCGCAAGTGTTTGTCGTGCTCTTCTTTTGTTTTAGAATAGATTAATATGTCATCTATAAAGATGACTACAAATTTGTCTAAGTATTTACTTACGACATTGATCATGAAGCACATGAAAGTTGTTGGTCTGTTAGTTAGCCCAAAAGGCATAACCACAAACTCATAGTGTCTGTATCCAGTTCTGAAAGAAGTCTTAAAGATATCCTTGTCTTTAATTCTGACTTGATGATATCCAGATCTCAAGTATATCTTTGAAAATATCATCACTCCGCGTATCTGATCAAACAGATCATCGATGTGGGGCAGAGGATACCTGTTTTTAATTATCATTTTATTCAGTTGACAGTAGTCTATACATAGACGTAATGTCATGTCTTTTTTCTTAACGAAAAGAACAAGTGCTCCCCAAGGGGATACACTTGGTCTTACGTATTTTTTGTCTATTAATTCTTGAAATTGTAATTTTAATTTGTTAAGTTCTAAAATGTTCATTCGATAAAGATATTTTGAGTTTGGTACAACTCCGGGTACTAATTCGATTGTAAAATCCAGATCTCTCTTTGGAGGTAGTCCTGGAATTTCTTCTGAGAAAACATCTGAGAAATCCTGTAGGATTGGAATATCATCAAAATTTAACTTATATTCTTTATCAATTTGTTCATTATTTATTATGTGTGCAGCAAAGACTTTACAGCCTTTTCTTACATCATTTTTCATCTGCAAGGCTAAGATTTGTCTAACAAAGACCTTCCTAGGTATTCCTCTGACTGAAATCCTTTCTCCTTTATCATTCAAACAAGTAAAAATTTTCTGAAAACAATTTAAAATCACTTTGTGTTTTTCCAACCAATCCATACCTATTGGGACATCATAAGACCCTAATGGTAACACATTTAACTTGACTTGAGTTTCAAACTAACTCATAAGCAAAATACAATTTTCATCATAATTGACCACTTTCATTTTAGTTCTCGTAGCTAGTTGGACCAGCCATGATTTTTCAAACTTTTTTTAAGATAAACTGCACTTTTCCACTATCCTAGGTGATACATAACTTAAACTAGCACCTGGATCAATCAAGATGGAAACAGATTATTTTTGTATCATACCTTTCACTTCCACTCTGATGGTCCGCCTATCGATTCTCCAAAGCGGCATTTATTTTGGGCATTTCAATTGCCACATCTCCGATTGTTTCCTCTTCTTGGATGGTACGCATGTTGTTGTTGTTTCCCTTCCTGTTCCAACAGTACTTAGCATAATACAGTCCTAATCATTCCCAGCATTTTACTGGTTCCTTAATTTCATTATTTTTAACAAAGTTCTTAGGCATATCCTTCCCTTTCAGTGTTGTAGTATTCTGTGGTACTTTATTTTTAAAATCTTCTCTCTGATAGTAATTCTTGGAGAAATTCTGAGATTTACTCCCAAAACTCTTATTTGACTTAAACCATCTTCTTTTCCGGTCAAAGTGACTTGTCTTCTTATTCTTCCATTTAGGTAAACTTTCTCTCTCTTCTTGCTCTATTCATAACAGAAATCAACCTTTCAAATAGCTTACTCAAGAGTCTTCAGGTTATCAAACTCAATCCTATCTTTGAAGCTAGTGGGCAGACAACTTAAAAATCTTTGTATTTTAGGATTTTCATCAATTATGTAAGGTACATATCTTAACAGACTTAGAAATTTGTTACTTAACTCTTTCATTGACATTGTACCCAATTTTAATCCATAGAATTCCTTAGCTCTTTCCTTGTAGTACTCTTCATATATAAACTTTATTTTAAAATAGTTTTTAAAAACTCTCCAAGTTAAGTACTTATCCTTAATATTTTTCCTTTATTATGTCTTGCCACCGAATATCAGCTTTTCCAGTTAAATTATAAATAGCCATCCAGGTTTTTAGTCTGTCAGAATAGTTATAAATCTGGAAATATTTCTTCATTCCTGATAGCCAAGCCTCAGCCTCTTCACATTTTTCTACTTCTCCGTTAAACATGGGAGGAGTTTGACCTAGGTCTGTTTGCCATATTTGTTAGGATACTTTATCATTTTAAAATCTTTTAAGCCTTGAGTTTTTTCCTTTTATCCTAAAGTTTTGGTTTGTTTTGATTTCATGTCTTTAATATTCTAGGTATTTACAACATTTAGTTCTTATCCTATGCTCCTATAGGATGTTTTCTGTTCATTCATAATTTTTCTATGGTTTCAAAATATTCTATATGGTTATTAATATGAGTTGACAGCACATGAACATTACTCAAGAAATAGGTATGCTTCCAGCTCGTCAAGGATTAGATGTTTGCAGGTACCATCATTATACTAGCAGTCTTCGAGCTCTGTGCATATTGCCATAATTTGACATCTGGTGTTGAGCAGTACTTGGGTTAAAACACCTGTACATAACCATTTTTCTTCATTATTTTTCACCCTACAGCCTTTACTCTGTCAGCTCGGGATTATATGGTGTTTGATCTGCAAGATGGGTTTTGCATGCTTTCTTCTCATGGTTATGTACTCAGGTTGTTTCAAAATCTCTGTTTTCAATTATTCCACTTCCACTGAAGCAAGGGGTGCTGATGTCGCTTGTTCAAACAACAGTGGTTCAAGTAAATGTTTATACAGGTAGGTTCTCTTGACTACAAGACAACCAGAAATATAAGTGAAAAGGTTTGACATATGCTTTGAAAACGGAAAAGACTTCATGTGTCATGGCATAACTGCTTGGATGCCCAAATTTGGAGAAACTTGAATTAAAGGGTTGTTGTTTCAGTGAATATGCGTTGTCTGTGGTCGTCCTTAGCTTGAGGTCTCTAAAATATATCTGGGTTCAGGGTTATAATGCAACACCAACTGGAGCTAATCTTCTAGCTATGCAGCGCCCATTTTGGAACATAGAATTTACTCGAGCTCGCCAAGATGCAGTGGATGAGTTTTCTGAAGATTCGGAAGCAAAGACTGTAGGGAAGCCAGCACAGATATTGGCTTATTATTCACTTGTAGGAAGAAGAACAGACCATCCAGATTCAATGATTCCTTTAACCTTATCATCATGGAATCGTCATCATGTATATGGATATTAAGTTTCTATGTTATAGTTGTTATCTTGGTGTGGATCTATGTACATTTTTTACCTCCTAAGGATTAGAGTATATAATGGTCACGGTGTCAATTATACATCCCTCAGCATTCCTTCTTCAAGGCTATAAAGAGTAGAATAAAATCCATGCATTAGTCTTGTGCTTGTCGTTCGCCTACAAGCATGGATTTTATGCCGACTGCTTCACAGTTATATGGAGATGGATTATCTAGCCTGTCACGTTTTATCTAAAGTTATGATTCAGGGATAAATAAATTTGTTGAAGCACTTGGTTTGTCTGGAGGCCATGTGGCCGTTCTCACCAGCAATTATCTTCCAATGTTAGAGCAAATTGGGTTGGGGGCAGACCTTATGAACCTTGATCCGACAGCAATTTGTTCCCCAGGATTCTCCTCAAACTCAGCTTTCCAAGTGACATACATAGCGAGAGGCCATCGGAGAGTTCAGGTGGTAGGAATCGATGGGGAGAGGGTATTGGAAGTAGAGGTAAAGGCTGGTTTCTTATTCATTTTCCCTCTCTCCTTAATGGTCTCCAGGATTGATGGAAATGATGGATTGGAATGGTTATCCATTATCACCACACCTATGCCTATTTTTTGTCACCTGGCATGGAAAACCTCTGTGTGGAAGGCTCTCTCGAAGGAGATTCTGGCTGCTTCTTTTGATGTGGATCAAGAAATCGAAGAACACTTCCGCTCCAAATGAACGTATGTTATTTTTGGAGGTTCTCTGGTCAAAATGTATGTGAAATGCGGGGTTATAGATGATGCACACAAAGTGTTTGACGAAATTCCTATTCACAATGTGGTCTCCTGGACTGCAATGATTGTAGCTTATGCTAGACATGGATCTGGTAACGAGGCTCTAAACCTATTTTACCAGATGCAGCAAACCAGAGTCCAAGCAAATAATTTTACCTTTGCGAGCAGTTCTTTCGGCTTGTGCCAGTTTGTCGACCTTGGAGCATGGACAGAGGATTCATAATCACATCATTAAAAATGGCATCTAGTCGGATGTCTCTGTGGGGAGTTCTCTTGTTCATATGTATATCAAATGTGGAGTGTTAAAGGATGACAGGGTAATTGAGGGTGCCAAACATTCACTGCCAAAGTTCCTGGGAGAGTTCACAAGAATCCAAAAGTCAATTTGGATTAGGAATAATACATAATACTTGTCATTTTTTAAATTGTTTTCAAAACTTGTTACACTTGTCTTGTTAATTCTATTTTTGTCATGATAAGATCCTAGGAAAGTGGATCTAGAAACAACTCAGTTAAAGACCATTTTCCTGTATATTATAAGTTTTTGGTTTTGAAAATGGAGACACACATGGGAGTCGATCTGCTGGGAGATCGTGTAGACATTCAATGGTTATTTGTGTAAGAACTTCTTTTGTAGTTTGAATGACATTTTAATATACTATATGGAGCTAGGCCTTTGATCTATATTGTTCTAGAATTATTTTGTTCAGTATGAATTCTTCATGCATTAACTATGATGTAGATGTTTTCTATGTTCATTTAATGTATGCAAGTGAATGTTAAATACCTGTTGATGTTTGAAAAGGGGTTTCAGATACCAATACTTTTATATATGCTGCAAATGTGAAATGTTTGTTTATTATTTGGAGTTATATCTGTTGATAGCTTATCTCCTATACATCAAATGTTTTGTCATCCATTCTTGTGGGATTATTGTCTTTTTGCACTTCTATTTCTGATGTTTTCAAATATTGTGTCTCTGCCTTTTTATCCTTACCTATCCGATTTACATTGTTATCCAAACAAAACCTAAAAATAGTCTTTATTTATTGAGGTGCCTAAACATTGGTGACCACGTAGTCTAGGTAGCAGACTTTAGGGAAAATAGGAGGCTTTATTTTTTTTAATTCCCCATAAATTTCTTCATAGGGTTTATACTTCCTTCTCCTAGGTTTATAGTCACTTTCACTATTGTCACTTGTGTATTTATACCTTCCCTTATGTGACCTTCCATTAACCTCTGAAGAAGATTCACTATCAGAATATTGTGCTTTCTTTCCTTTCTGTTTGTAAGACGTAGTTTCAGAATCAGTTTCATAAGCATTTCTTTTATCTTTTCCTATGTTATGCATTTTTTTCTAAAAACATCTTATTCATTTCCATATTTCTTTCATTATCCATTTTTACAGTTTGGATCATCTTTTAACTCCTTAACTGTTTGTAGCAACTCTGAAGGTGGATTATTCACTTCTACATAAATGTTGTCTTGGTTGTTGTGTTGAGACCCATTTTCAGCAGATGCTTCAACACCTTCCATTTTCCTGCAAAACAAATTTTATATTTTTGTACATAAATAAATGTAAAATATGATCAGTATATTTGTTTCTTATTGGCATGTGAGTGAGCCAATAATACCTAGTGTTTGGAAACTCGCTCTGATACCACATGTAACATCCCTAAAAATTCATAAAAATAAAAATAAAAACATTTACCATCTGTAAACTTCCAAAATTCTTAGGAAATAAATTCCAAGAGATGTTATACTTTAATTATTCCCTTTGTCGAGATGATAATGGTTTTATTATAAACTGCAAGAATTCATGTGCCTATGTTTACTGTAAAACATTAGCATGCTTCTATTACAACTCTTGTCGATATTACGTCATGCAGTCCGAAACGCGTCGAGAACTAAAACTCTACACAGGTATCCAATCCCCCTTGAAGATTACGTCATGCATTCTGGTTGATACTACTTTGTCACAAAAACTGCTTTTAAACATTCTGTTGAGAGTAAAGCTGTAAAACAGTTTGTCGTTTCTCTTAGTTTTGTTCTATTAATGTTCTGTTAAAACAACAAGTCGTAGTCTTACTTAGTCTTCAAGGCTAACGCATGAACCGTCGTCTTTTGTTTGTGCAAGTGGATGAATTTACCTTTGAGTTTTTCTAAGGAACAAATCCTAGACTACAAGGCATCAAATCATATAAGAAAAATAGGCCATCGAGGTTTTGGAAACACAACTTAAGCCCTAGCCCATTTTCAAAACGAAACATACTATATGTTAAACCATATAATACATGTTCCCATATTGAGGACTTATGCAAAAGAATTTGGTTTTAATTATGATATGATGGTTTGACCTAGGCTTTAAACCCACGATGGTGACAACCCTATGCAAAGGACAACCATAACTCCATTCTCTTGCAGACCATGTGTTCGTATTAAAAACTCTTGTTGACAACCATTAAGCGCAGGTACAAAACCCTAGGGGTTTCAATGCTCCTCGTGGTTTGTGTTGAGTTGTCCGAATGAAGTTTCGAATAGGGTGTAGTTGTATTTGGTTTAATTCCTCGGGTATCTCTTTGTTAGAGAAGTTAGCACCTCGATGACGTCGATGTTGGAGGAGCCGAGCTATTGGGCCCTCGACACCCTTCCTTTTTGCTTACCTACTGGATGTTTTTGCTGCGTGGCCTTGTCTACTGGTAACTTTATTCTTTGGTTTAGTAAAGTCAAGTTTTCATGCCTTAACTCGATTCTTATCTGAATATAAATGTATGACACCTGAGTTGTGTGCAGGGAAAGAAATTCAAAGTTGTTGCTGCGGTGGACTAGTCAAACCAAGTGTTGAAGAGATTTGCGAGCCCATAAGAATCGATCCTTGCCTTTCGTGGCTCTAAGATTGAACCTCTATGGCTTATTATGCCTTTGTTGAAAATGTTGAGGTTTCATCTCTGAACATTTGTTTCAATTTCAGAGGACCCCGTGAGGGCTTCTATAACTCCATACTTGTAATATTGAAACTTTATTTTAATTTAAACATTGTTGCTCTATGCTGGACTTTACCATGGATATTTTCTTCGTAAGCTTGTGAGGCCTTTAACACTTGGACTGTATCATCTTCCTTTAAGATGTAAAAAGAATCCCTCGATTGTCTATGTAGTAACGTATTAATTTTATTAAGAACCCTGTGAGGGCCTTTAGTTTTTGAGAATATCATTTGTACAAGGATTTGCAGCACTATGGTTTTGTTTTGATTATGTAATTATGTAGAGGGTGCTCTGCCCAAATCTACAATCGATGTGTGAAATAGATGCAGTATTTGAAATGATTTCTTGGTTATGTAATGCCTCAGTCATGAGGGTTTTTATCGTTTGTTATTTTTTTCTTTAAAAAAACTCTAAAGGGTGGTCTTGAGGTCGTTTACCTGTTGCGTTCACTTCTTAGAAGAGAAATCAGGCCATAGAGCCACTGTCAATGATAACCATTGTCATTCATTTCCATTAATGGTTTTTGGGAAGCTATGTGAGGATTTTACACCTATCTCGATTCAACAAGTTTTGGAAACCCACTGTATTGTGACCGTGTGGTCTTTACTTTGTTTCCTGGTTATGAAAAGGTTTTAAGAGAGGGTCGTTGAGCCTCGGTTGAATATTACCCAGCCTTATAACTGTTTGCAGCAGTTTTAACTCTTTGTTTTGATATCGTAGCATATTATTTGTTTAAGTAGGCTTACTTGTGGTGTAAATGGTAGAAATAGATTTATACAGTTTTCCGTTGTTCTTTTCCCTTATAAAGCCTTAACGTGGCGAAGAGTCTTTTATAAAGTGTAAATTGCTATGGTTGTGAGGCCTTCATCCTGTCAAATGCATTTTGTCGGTTCCTTAGTGGATACTTCTAACATTTTAGACAATACAAAAAAAAAAGCCCTAAGTTTGTTATAACTTTCTTCTGTAAGTCATTAACTGCAAATAACAACGCCAATTCGGCCTACATCCTGTAATAGTGTTGCGACCTGTCGATAATCTCGACTTCGTGTTTTAACATTCATGGTTCCTGAAGGGGCTTGGTTATATTGTCTCTGACAAGAAATCTCTTCTAGACCTAACTTAGTTATTATTTATAAATTGATGTATTTTATTTACCCTATTAAATTTTATGGTTTCATTATGAGACCAAAACTCAACCCTAGAAACATATATTAAAATGTATGCAGTATCATGTATAGAATTTAAAACTGAACTTAGAGGTTTCAATTCTATGTTTATTTTGGCAAGGCTTAATTCTATGCCTAAACACACAAACTAAGTGTATTTTCTATTATAGTCTAAAACCATTGTTACGTTTAAAGTAAGCACTTGTTTTAGTTTTAAATTTAAGAACTAAGTAGTTAGCTTATAAACTCTTTATGAGTTTTTGATTTATTTGTTTTGTATATAATTACCTATATCTAGTTATATATTTTAGGGAAATCTTTGTAAACTGTTAGGTATATTATAATGACCTTTATATTAAGCTTTATAAGGTGTTCTCGATAGTTTTACTGAAATTTAACTGTTATGTTCTTTTAAAAGCTTGGGTTATTAGAAAATTTCCAATAACATTACCAAATAGAGTAGATTAGAAAAAAAAACTGAGATAAAAGATCTAATAGTGAGAAATACCAAAAGAATGAAATAGCATCATTAAGCTAAAACTAACTTAACAGAAAGACTTAGACTAGTTTCCGTAAATTCAGTAACTAATGACCCATCTATAAACCAGTTTTAGATAGGAAATTATAGATCATAGAAAATAACTATCAAAGTAAGAAATGCAGATATTGAACATACTTCCAGAAAACAAAGTCATACAGAAAAATTAACAGTTGTTAGAACCCGGATAGCGTGCAGAAGGGGACAAACACCCAAAGGAGACTGTTCCACCCAACCTCCTCCTGAAGTAGCTAAAATTACTTGCTTAGGACCCCCAAGCCTATTCACTGAACCACTTGGACAAAGATATTTGGATATAGCCCACACAACAAACTTGTTGCAACTTAGCACTCAGTAATAGACTTAACTCATCAATTCCACTTTAGCTATCCCCTCATCAAATTCTTTGTGTGCCTGAATTTTTAGTTTGCAGCAATCACAAGGTTCATTCCCTTAGAAATCAAAATGAGTAGTGAGCCTCCTACTCAATTTGATGGTATATATAAGATTGCCTAGGTATTTGGGTCAGTTTTGGAATTAAATAAGCCACCAATTCAGTTCCCCCCTCTCAGGGAACATGACCACAATTTTAGTGATTATGCTTCCTACAACAACTAAAAAGTGAAATGCCAGTGCTACCACTTGTCAACCAGCCTTCTATAGCTGCTCATTCCTCCTAGTGGGTCAGTGAACACTCATTTAACAGTCTCCCTTGGATAGGTGTTTCTTCTTTTTAATTAATAAAATAAATAGTTCTTGAATTACAGTCATCCTTGACCAATCTTGGTCATAAAATTTTACAATAAATTTAACATAATGTTTTTTTCTGAAATAAATAATAAATATTTATTTTTCAGTTTTGGGTATGTTACATGGCATCCCTATGCTCTAGGTATTTGGGACTCTATGGTGATTATCAATTGGCGCCTGGGACTTTCTAATTTGGGCGCTTTGGATATTCCACATTGGATATGCAGAACTAAGGAGGTGGCTTCACATTTTATTCAGTTAAAGGTACAACATATACACTATGAATTTAATGTGCAGGCTGACACATTATTGAAGAAAGGCCTGAACAGTAGAGAAGGCACCCTTCACTATCATAAATTTATTGAAGGGGTTTGTGTGCAGGAAGGGTCTATGCATTTTTACTAATTTTGGCTTTTTGGGGTTTGAGAATACCTTCATTTTGGGGTGTTTACTTTTATCTTTATGTACTGCGGAGTTTGTATGTTGTTATTAGATTATTTTGTGCAGACTGTGTTATTAGTTGGTAAGTATATCCTGGAGCAAACACTTATTGTATGACCAGTCATTAGTTTTTGTATGGATCTTAAGATACTATAGGCTTCCCCATCTCTATCTTAGAGATGTCACCACAAATTGATATATCAAGTGTATATATTTATTTTCATTGATTCAAATGAATAACGAGAGAAGATAGTGCGTATATTTCATTTCTTTCATTCAAATAAATAACTAGAGAAGATAGACTTTTTGAAGTGCAAAAAAAACTACATAACTCAATAAAAAACACATTTAAAGAAACGTAGTTCTTAAAAATATTTTAAAAGTAATATACACTATTTCAAAGAACATGTTTTATGATGTCCTCCTCCATTTTTTATTAAAATATTGTTGGACAATTACAATTGGGTCTACTCCATGGATTTTATTGTAATATTTTAAAAAAAATCTATTAAAATGTGGAGTTAATTCACATGAAAAAGATGGCAAATGTGTAATGTCTACATTGTACTCATACTGAGGTTGATTTCCATATGCTATGCAAGCTATGAATGGGAAAGATGGCCATTGTTTATTTACGTTATACTTCTAACATGTAAAGGTTGATGTTTACATGTTAATCATGAAAGAGTGGTTATACAATATATTAAAGCTATGAAAGAGTTATACACTTAAAATGAAGTGTGCTTTTACATGTCGGTATGAAAGAGTTAGTAATGTTAAATATTCAAGTACATTACACATATGGTTGGTTGGTTTTTTTTTTAATATATGCTGGAATCTATATTAAAAAACAGTTAAGTAAAGTGTGTATATTTATAGAGTAATAATGTAAACATATAATATATATTAAAATATTGTTAAATTCAACATATTTTAACAATTTCAAAGTATATCTTGTTGGAAAGCATAAATGTGAAAAATAAAAATTGAATAATATTACTTCTAACACCAATTCTATTATTAAGAGAGATTTTAGAGGAAATTTAATTGAGTGGAATTAATGGAGAGAAACTTTATTGTTATATTTATAAAGTTATATTTACAATTCAATGTAAAATCAGAATTATGTCGTACTGTTTTTTTAATAATAAATATGGTGGATATTTCAAGAAATGTTGAAGATTTGCTTGTTGACTTCGTGTCCGAGTGTTTTAGGACTGGAATTTATCAAGCGATTTGATTCAACAAAAAAAGGACAAAGTTAGCATATTGGTAGTTTCTTTCAAATACTTAATCAAAATTCTATGGGTATAGATTTTGCAAAGTATCTTCTAAAAACATAATTTATTTGCAATATATGAGAAACTAGTCAAATTAAAGACATGAAAGTTGATGCCAGGTAAGTGTTAGCAGGCCTAACTTATCTTAATCAGCACGAAATCTTGATTACGATCTTCTTATTTTGCAGCTGATCCCTTATTGATTCAACTTTGATAGATTTCCGCAACTCACTTCCTTCCGCAATTGCCTTTCCGTAATTGTCTTTCCACAACAATCTTTTCTTCCACAATTGCCTTTCCGCAATTGCGGATTGCGGATGTGACTTCCCACTTTCCCCGAAATGGGCTTCCGCAATTTTCTCCCGCAAGTCTCTTTCTGCAATTCCTGTGAGCCGTCGATTTCTTGCAAAATCTATATCTACCATACGATCTATCAAAGTTACATTTTTTTTTTGTTACTCAAACTGTTGCAGACAAATTGATCAGTGAAATGATCAATTCAGTCATGTTGCATTGCATGAATAAATCTCCATCTTAGTGACTCCTAAGGATTCTTGACAAAGTCACGCAATTCATTCATACACAAGGAATTAAAACATACTTCGGGTTATTGAAAAGAAGACATTAGATATTCGAATAAGTGCAGAGGATTGAAACTTTGTTCTTAGCTCCATCAATAACCATTGTCTTTGATTATTACGTTCAACACTAATATAGAATTCCATCAAACCTGTCATATCCAAACAAGCAAGATCTAAACTCCTAAGAAAGTAATTATACAACTAACCTATCCTCAAGCAACCTCTTGCAAGATTCGAGGACATCAATGGAAAATTTCTATTATTACATCCAAACTAATCTTATCTATAAAATATATTACAAGACTTGATAACTTATCATATCCTTCTAGAAATGATTACATGGAAGTAGAAAAATAACATTTCATACTCAATAAAAACACTGAGGACTTTGGCTCGATGCTCCTGCATCATACTCCGAGTGAAGAAAAAAATTCTTCAATAGTTCTTCAGGGTTCACATTATACTTGGAAATCTCCAGTTCAGTCATCCATGTTGCATCTTTAGATGGTTGATCTTTCCACTTGACCAAATACTAAAAATAATCCATGTTCCTGGTCTTCTTTGAAATTCTCTTGTCAAGGACAGCTTCAATCTGTGGTTGTCCTTTCTGAGGTAATTGTCCTTGCCAATATACAAATGGACCATCTTCACCTGAGATCATTTATTCTGTCTAAACACCTGAATCTTTAAAGGGACATAAATCTGAAACATTAAAAATTGGAGAAATTTGAAGATCAGAAGGAAGTTCTATTTCATATGCATTTGCAGAAAAGTTCCTCAAAATTTTACAAGATCTTATTTTCTTGAGCTTCAATTTATTGGAAGTCCCCTTAGGAAACCTTCCCTTTCTAAGATATGCCATTACTAAATCTCCAACCTAAAAATTAACTTCCCTTCTTTTCAAATATGCTCTTTGTTTATACTTCCTAGTAGTTTCCTGCAATTTCATTTTGACACTTTCCTATAGCTCATGCATACGAGATGCAAAATCTTTATCATCTACACTCATTTTTTCTTGTCCTCCCAAACTCTTGAGTTCATACACTCCTCTTGAGTGCATCCCATACACAATTTGAAAAGGACTCATACTTGTACTCCTGTTAGGTGAATCATTGTAAGCAAACTCATATTGAGCAAGAGTTAAATCCCATTCTTTTGGATTCTCATAAACAAGACTTCTCAATATATTTCCCAATCTCGTATTTCTTCAGTATGACCATCCGTCTAAGGATGATAAGCAGAGCTAAAACTAATATTTGTACCCGTTTTCTTACATAAGGTTCTCAAAAAATGACCAACAAATTTAGTATCCCTGTCAGACACAATGCTTAAAGTCAAACCATGCAACTTTACAATTTTTTAAAAGAACAAATTAGCAATATGTGTTGCATCATTGGTTTTCCTATAAGCAATAAAATGAGCCATTTTTGAAAACCTATCCACTACTACGTACACAGAATCATTTCCCCTCTTAATTCTAGGCAATCCTAGAAAAAAATCCATACTGATGGAATCCCAAGGCCTAGTTGGAATAGGTAGTGGTTGATACAGTTCAGTATTTAGGTTGACTATTTATAAACTGTCAAGCATGATTATCTGAATATAACACAAATTCCTTGGGCAGCAAATAATGTCTCCATTTCTTGATAGCTTGCACAACATAATGTAATTATTTATCATATGAGGAATACTTTTGTTTTGCTTCATTTAACTTCTCACTGAAGTATGCTATTGGTCTCTATTCTTGACTCAGAACAACCCCTATTATTGTCCCACTAGCATCTGTCTCTACTGGAAAAACCTTGTCAAAACTTGGTAAATCCATACTAGGCTTCTCGATAATCTTCTTCTTCAACAATTTAAAGTTTATGCCAGTTGCTTTTGTCCACTTGAAAGGTTGTCTACTTCCCCTAAAGGTGTGTATTATGGGTGCACAAATTTGACTAAAATTCTTGATGAATTTTCTATAAAAACTTGCAAGACCATGAAACTTCTTACATCATACGCATTCCTTGGAGTTGGCTAATTCAAAATTGCTTGCACCTAGTCTCGATCCATTTTTAACCCTTCTTTTGAAACCATGAATCCCAAATAAATCAATTATTTCTTCACGAAACTACACTTTTTCATATTTATCAGTAGCTTCTCCTTTTGCAGGGTTTCCAACACCAATTTAAGATGTCTCAAATGTTCTTCTTTATTCTGACTGAAAATCAAAATATCATCCAGATACACTATCACAAATTTTCCATTGTATTCTTTCAAGACCTCAATCATCAATCTCATAAAAGTGCTAGGTGCATTAGTAAGCCCAAATGGAATTACTAACCACTCATACAGTCTATTGTTAGTCGTGAATGCAATCTTCCATTCATCCCCTTCTCTTATTCTTATTTGATGATAACCACTCTTCAAGTCTATCTTTGAAAAATACTTTGAACCACACAGACAATCCATCAAATCATCAATGCAGGGTAAGGGAAATATGTACCTAATAGTGATCTTATTAATTGCTCGGGTGTCAGTGCACATACGCCATCCACCATGCTTATTTGGGCTAAGCACAGTGGGTACTGCACAAGGACTCAAACTTTCTTTCACTAACCCTTTATCCAATAGCTCCTATACATGTTTTTTTATCTCTTCATTCTCTCGAGGAGTCAGTCAGCAGGTTTCCTTATTAGGTAAACGTGCACCAGGTATTAAGTTAATGTGATGACTAAAACTTCTCACAGGAGGTAAATCATTTGGTAACTCATCCATAATAATATCAACATACTCATCGAGAAAAATTTTAACTTCAGCAGGTAAATCATCTAAATTTGTAGAAGTTAAAATTACCTTTGGTTTGCCAACAAGGGGAAAATGTTGTTCTTCTTCTTTCTTGACTTCTTGTAATAGTTCCTTCCTATTCATCAGCAAAATATTGGACTATGAATCTTCTTGGGCTGCTTCATCTTTCAAAGGTAACAGTGTATTCTTCTTTCCATCCTTTTCCAGAGAATAAGTGTTTTTCCTTCCATCGTGAACAACTTTTCTATCATATTTCCATGGCCTCCCTAAAAGTATATTGCATACATCCATAGGCATTATATCACATAATACCACATCTTTATAAGTACCAATTTGAAACTCCACATTGCATTGCTCATTCCCCAAGAGTTGATGTCCTTTCTGCAACCAGGACACTTTATAAGGAGTGGGATGTTTCATCCTCTTCAATCCCAACTTCTCTACCATCTTAGTGGAGACCAAATTATTTGTACTACCACTGTCAATAACCATGTTACAACCCTTCCCTTGTGACTTGCACTTAGTCCTTAACAGATTGTTCCTTTGGGTTGGTTCATGCACCTCGTTCTTTGTTTTTACTAAAACTCTCTTCATCATAAGAGATTCTCCTTCCTCGGGATGATTATTCATCTCTTCTTCTTCATTAGACTCCTCTCGAGCCTCAACAATGTTTGCATTCCTCTGAATTGTAGGTATATTCTTTAGCCACTCCGATGACATGTGTCCAATTTCTCGACATGTATACAATTTTACTTCTCTATTTATACCTCTTCCTCTAACATTAAACCCGCCTCCCCTAAATCCTCCTCTTTGGGGTGGTTAGATACTATAACCTTCTGCCTCATCCTTAGAGGTATGAAACTTACCTCTTCTTTTTTGAGATCATTTTCCTCTTGTTGTACTTCTCCCTTGATTCTTTTGGTTTTTTCTTCGTAGTAACTTCTCTTCTACCCTTGAGGCTGCCTGATAAGCATCTTCAACAGTATTCAAATTCAACAAGTTGATCTCATCTTGTATCTCATATCTTAGTCCATTTATATATCTGGCCACTCTTTCTATGTCCCCTTGTGTCTGTCCAGCTCTAATACGTAGCCTAAAGAATTCTTATGTGTATTTTTTAATAGTCATACCCTTTTGTCTAAGATTTTGTAATTGTCTAATGAGAATCAAGTGATAGCCCTTAGGCATAAATTGACTTTTGATTTTATCTAACATTTTATCCCCAATTTTGATTTTGGACTTACATCTTATTTCCCTGTGGATATGAAGTCCATCCCACCAAATGGCTGCATGTCCTTTCAGTCTGGTCGCTGCATATTTCACCTTCTTTGTATCCTCAATTTCTTCAAAATCAAAGTACTTTTCTAGAGCATTGATCCAGTCCATGAGTTATTAAACATTCAAGTTACCTTCCTAGATGGGAACTTCAACTTTAGGTCGGTTACCAACTTTCACCAGCATCCTCAATACGTTTACTTCATCAGTAATCTCCTCTTGCTCTTCTTTAGGGGATTCCTCTTCATTACTGGTATCTATACTCTCTGAATTCCTTCTCTCTGTAGCCTCCATCCTAGCTTGGAGTTGCCTCAATTGCCTTTGTGTGTCTCTCTACAACTTGTCTTCCTCGACCACCTCCTACCGGAACTCCACGTGCTTGTCCTCTCCTTGGTGGCATCTTTCTATAGGCTCTAATATTTGATCTGATACCAAAACTGGTGCCAAGTAAGAGCTAGCAGGCCTGACTTATCCTAATTAGCATGAAATCTTGATTAAGCTCTTCTTCTTTTGTAGTTGATCTCTCACTGATTCAAATTAGACATATTTATGCAACTCACTTCCTTCCACAATTGCCTTCCGCAATTGTGATTCCGCAACAATCTTTTCTTCCGCAACGGCGGATTGTAGATTGAGGATTGCGGATGTGCCTTCCCTATTTTCCCAAAATGGGCTTCGAATTTCCAGTGAATATCCTTCCATTAACTTCTCAAACATCCCAGGATTCCCTAATTATCATACTGATGAATATATATCTGATCATCTAACTATATTTTGTGGAAATGAGCATGCAGAGGTCCAACATGTCATATATTTCCTTAAAATTATAGTTGACTTCAATGTTTTATATGAAGATATTATGATCGAAATGTTTGTCAGTACTCTATGAGGAAATGCTTGTGAATGGTATCTCAATGGTCTTCCAAATAAAGGCATTACTTCCCTTTCAAGCTTCCTTATAATATACTTGAGGCAGTGGCATACAAGAGAGACTACAATAGAATATTTAGACAAGTTCCTAGAAAGGTTCCTTTACGCTTCTTTGACCTTGATAGAGTATCATGAGGAATACCCTAAATTACATCGTCTCATCAGGATAGGAAATGATAGGTATTGGGTTCTACCTCCAAGAAATCACAATGAAGAAGAAATGCATGATGTTCCCATTGAGTTTGTGCATGAAGAGCCATTAATTGAACATATTGTTGAAGACCCTCCTCATGCCACATCAACCAAAAATAGTGATGATTGGGAATGACTTCATGATTATTTCAGTGATGATGATCACATTTGTACTCCGAATCTACCTTAGGATGAAACCATTACAGAAGCTTATAATGAAACTTATGATGATTGTTGTCGCAGAAGATTGTTGTCGGTTCTTGATGGTTTTGTGACAAGTCTTTTAAGACTCTTCTCATCTAGACAGCTTGACATGCAGCACTTGTTGCTGCAACATACTCTGCTTTAGTTGAAGATAGAGTTACTATGGGCTGTTCCTTTGAAGCCCATGAAAATACACCTATACCAAAATGAAATGTGTACCCAGATGTGCTTTTCCTGTCATCTATGTTGCCTCCATTGTGACTGTCAGTGTAACCAATGAGTTTAAAATTTTCTGAGGTTGAATACATAATACCAAGGTCTTTTGTGCCACTTACATACCTCATAATTCTTTTACCTGCTTTCCAATGTGAGTCTTTTGGTGACTCCATGAACCTTGAGATCAGACTTACTCCATACATAATGTCTGGTCTTGTTGCTGTTAAATACATAAGGCTGCCAACAAGCCTTTTGAACAGCGTAGGATCTACAGTGGATCCTTCATCATCCTTGCTCAATTTTAAACCTGTTATTACTGGTGTTGGGGCTGTCTTGCAGTTATACATGTTAAATCTTTTTAAAACTTCACTTGCATACTTTGTCTGTGATATAAAAATACCACTTTCAGATTGCTGAACTTCAATGCCCAGAAAAAAACTTCATAAGCCCTAGATCAATCATTTCAAATTCACTTTCCATGGCTGTTTTAAAATTTGCTATGCCATAATCACCAATAAATATTAAATCATCTACATACAAGCAGACAATTATCATCTTACCTTGCTCATCGACTTTGGTGTACAAATTCGGTTCACTTTCACTTCTGTGAAATCCATTTTCAGTGAGATAGGAATCAATCCGGCTGTACCAAGCTCTAGGAGCTTGTTCCAAACCATATAATGCATTTTTCAACCTGTACACTTTATGTTCTTGACATAGAACCTCATACCCTTGTGGTTGTTCCACATATACTTCCTCTTCTAGATAGCCATTTAAGAATGCCAACTTAACATCCATTTGATGAACATGCCATTTGTTTTGTGCAACAATGGCCAAAACTGTTCTGAGTGTATCCATGCGTGCAACAGGTGCAAACATTTCATTGAAGTCGATGCTGGGTTGCTGTGTGAACCCTCTTGCTACCATTCTTGCCTTGTGCTTTTGCACATTCCCATCAGCATCTTGCTTTGTCTTGTAAATCCATTTGACACTGATTGCATCTTTGTCTTTTGATACATCAACCAGTTCCCATGTCTGGTTTTTCTCAATGCATTCTATTTCTTCATCCATGGATTATGCCCATACTTCTTCTTCAACAGCTTCTTCAAATGTTAGTGGATCATATATAGGTGCAAATAATGCAAAGAGAGAGAATGAATTAGGTGTACCAGCATCATATATCTCCCGTAGACTTCTTGTCTTCACTGGTTCTGTAGATGTCGACCTTGACTGAATGCTTGATGGAGTCTGTTGTCCTCTTGGTGTAATTGTCGGTGTAGCTTGAGCTGCTACTTGTGTCGATGGTCCTTGTGTTGAACCATGTCTTGGTGTCATGGGAGTCAACGGTGCTCCAACCGGTTGAATTACATGTGGTATTTGAACCACTTCCTCTTCCATATCATCATTGTCGACGTTCGACACAATCTTGACATTTATGTCGACTGTTCCATCCCATGATTCATTCTCGACAAATTGAACATCTCGACTGATAATCACTTTCCTTGTGACAGGGTCATATAGTTTGTATGCTTTTTTGTCTTCTGAATAGCCGACAAAAATACATTTCTGTCCCTTCTTGTCTAGCTTCCTTCTCAGCTCATCTGGAACATGAACATATGCAACACAACCAAAAACTTTAAATGTGAGACACTATGATTCATACCTGTCCATGCTTCTTGGGGAACTTTGTTCTTCACACTCTTTGTCGGACATCGGTTCATAATGTATACAGCAGTTGCAACTGCTTCACCCTAATACTCATTTGGCAAATGCTTGGCTTCCAACATGCTACGTGCCATCTCCATGATGGTTATGTTCTTTCTTTCGGCAATACCGTTCTGTTGAGGTGTATACCATGCTATGAATTACTTCTGTATGCCATGGGTCTTGCAAAAAATTAGAAATTCATTTGAAACATATTCACCTCCTCTGTCGGTCCTTAAGATATTGATGCGGTGACCACTCTGGTTCTCCATGAGTGCCTTGAACTGCTGAAAATAACCAAATGCATCAGATTTATGTTTCAAGAAATATACCCATGTCTTTCTTGAGTAGTCATCAATAAAGGTTAGAAAATACTTGCAGCCACCAATGGATGATGTCTGCATTGGACCACAAATGTTAGAGTGCATAATTTCAAGTGGTGTGCGTGCTCTATAGGACTTTCCGACTGGAAATGTCTCTTTGTGCTACTTGCCAAAAATGCAGCCTTCACAAACCCTCTATGGTCTGTCGATCAATGATAATCCCTTCACCATATTCTTTGTGTGTAGTAGCTTCAGCCCACCAAAATTCATATGTCCAAATCTTAAATGCCACAACCAGGATTCATCCTGTACTTCTGTCTGAAATGCAGCTTGCAAATTAGTGATACAATTTTCTCTCTTGTCGAGGAACTCGACTGTTTCTTCACTTTTTGCCTTGAATGCAGCTCCTGTCTTTGTCTTCCCTTTTATGTCAGGAACTATCCTTAATGGAAACAAGCGGTTGCTTGTCATTGGCACTTTTGCTATCAACTGGTGGCTTGGACGCTTGTCTTTGATCACATAGTGTTCATCTTCCATGTAGACTCTGTAGCCTTTTTGTAACAACTGTCCAATGCTTAACAAATTATGTTTCGGACCTTCGACATGATAGATATCAGGGATATACTTACTCTCCCCCTGTTTGGTTAGAATATCAACAGTGCATTTTCCAAAGACAGTAACTTGGACATTGTTTCCAAGTGTAAGGTCAGTTTTAACTGAAGTGTCTAGACTGGAAAACAAATTTAAATAACCAGTCATGTGGTTGTTGCAGCCTGAATCTAAGTACCATATGTCATATGGACTTTCTTGAACAACATTGTATTCAAGTGGAGATGTCGATGCCATTAACATTGCACTTGTCGAAGTGTTGGCATTGGTCGACTGACTTGGGCTTTGCCTTCCTTGGTCATATTGCTTCTTCCTGCATTTATATGCATAATGACCAAATTTCTTACAGTAATGACATTGAATTTTTTATTTATCAAACCTCTGGCCATTTGGCTGACTTGGGTTCTGGTTATCTCCTCTGCCATCGACATTTGTAGGACTTATACCTCGTCCTCCTCTTGAAGAACTTCTTCCTCTGCCTCTGAAATTTTTTCCGAATTCCTGAGGATCCAAGCTCTGTGGAGGATAATTGAACGGTTTTTTATGTGCTTGCTATTTTAATTGAGAGATGATCACTCCAGTGTCACTCTGTGTTGATTTTCTTACCAATTGGGCTCACACTATGGTCGATCTCATCAACAGTCTTTATCTTAATATAGTTTTTTGTGTTAATAATAGAATTTCAAAGGACATCCCAAAAGATATATGGAAGTGCGTTGGAGAGGGGAGTTATTGATATTGGAGATACTCTTTTGTTGGTTGACCAAAGACTTATTCACCACATTTGGAGGGACACTTTGACCCAAAAAAACATGAGCGCATGTAATATCTCAAAGTGGTAGGCTGAAAAACTCCACGATGCCATCATCATAAACAAGATTATTTGATATAACTGCAAGAAGGCACAAAGGATTATGAGATGGGCTTGAAATGAAAAAATATACTAAATTTGAATGTTCTTCTCACTGCTACGAGTTATACAAATTATTGTTGTGACGTTAAGGTTTTTGAGGCGATGAATGGAAAATATTTATAGATATGAAGAACAATGAATCAAATGTTTATTGAACTCATCTTATTCGCACATACTTTTAAGCTTTGTTTTTTTGTCCAAAATTAATTGGTTTTGCATTTGTTAATTTGATTTTCTTGCATTTTGTTGGCGTAGATTTTATCCAAAGTCCAAGCTATGGAAATAGCTTTGTTTTTACCTCGTGTTTCAATTTCAATTTATAGCGGTTAATATTTTTCTCTTGCCTTTAGAGGGCGTATTTTCTATCTTAAAAATAACGCATTGAAGATATTTTGAAAATAAGTCATCGAAGCGTAAATTTATGAACATCATTGTCATATGCTTTTCATTTTACTTATCCTTTTTTTTTCATAAAAAAAGATCTTATATATATTATATATAAAAAAGTTATCACCAAATAGGATATACATCATGACATCCGTCATTACAATTCCATAACATGACACTCACAACATTAAGTCAAGTCACTGACCAAAACATACCATTACCCCCTAAAATTACATAAAATCATCATCATCCAGCAAGTATCCTACCATAACATATTATGTATTGACTATTCATAATATGGCACGATAGTTACCCCCATATGAACCATAAGATATAACAATCTTATGCATTCATAATATAAGCCAAAATAACTAATAAGTCCCAAAAAGATAAAAAGCAGATGGATCACATCCATCCCCACGTGCCACCAAAAATTGTCCCACCGGCACCGCTAAATCCTGCTTGGATAATATATCAGCATCATAGTTGATCTCCCGATATACATGCTGGATGCTGATATCCACAAATTGACTCTTCAGCTGTAATATACGATCCATCCAAGAGGTAAGAAGGATCG
>LPNX010036847.1:9782-29956 GCA_001517045.1 Pseudotsuga menziesii
ACTCTATTACATTGGTGAGTCCACTCGAGGGACCTAAACAGGTTATGTCCCTTATTATTTTCGGGTTGCATTGGAGACAGTGATCAGAAACCCCAGCAGCACTTTGATATACCTTTATGATTGATGTAGCATACCTGTACCGCAGAGACTCTAAATCTCAACCAACAAGTCCACATAGCTATGTACCAGATCCAGCAGAATGCCAGTCATCAAGATATAGCATTCCATGAGAATGCCATGGGTCCAATGTACCATATCAGTATTGTATTTAGCCTCACATGGAGGCAACCAGCATTGTAACATTAGTTGTATATGATCAGCTCTTGTATTTTAGAGCATAGATCAAATGATTCTTTTGACATTGTCATGAGCATGGGGATTCCCACCTCATCCATATACATGTCACACATTTATTGTATCTCACCCATTGATGGGAACCAAATTAATACAAAAACCAAAAGCCACCATGCCCCAGCCCCGGAAGCACAACCTCTACACAGCAAATCCTATGATGTCCGCCAGCCATACGTTGAGCTCCTACCCTCACACATCAAGGGGCAATCTGTTAACCCAAAAATATCCCACATAGGTCTCAATGGCCTACACCACCCAAGGACACCATCTCACAACCTTCATATCACTCCATCAAACCTTCCATTAGACCCCCACACCTCCAAAAGAGCCCAAGGATGAAGAAAAGGGCTAAAAACCCCAAAAAAGAGCCCAAAATAGTCCCCTAGGAGCTAAAGCCCTCAAAAAGGGGATAAAACCCTAAAAAGGGCTAAAGCTAGGGCAAAAGGGGATAAAGCCTTGACCAAGGTCTTAAAACCCTAAAATCCCTTGAAAAAACTATAAAAGGAGGGTGGGGGGTCACTCTCAAAACACTTCTCCCTTGTATATTGTTATGTTGCCCATGGATGCTTTGAGACCTTTTCCTCTCAAACCACCCACATTCCCTCTCCTCCACATCCATTCCCATTTGAGCCATTGCTCCCCCAACCAAGAGAGAGAGGCTTCCAGGAGACAGGGCATGGTGGCCCATTACCCACTAAGAGAAGGTATATTTGTGTTTTTGTGTTTTCTTCTTAGCTATTTAGATTGCTTTGACTTACAACCATTGTTTCTTGCAGGTTTTATTTAACATTGTTTGCAGTTTTCTCCATTATAGCTTAGGTTTGTTTTGCAGGGTTTAAGGAGGTGGAACCCTAACCCGTTGTCTGGAGAGGGGTTCACAAAGCTTCCACTTATTCTTTCTGCTCTTGCTGATGATTTAGTTTAGTTCTGGTTTCTGTCACTAGATTAGCTTAGTTTAATTTACTATTCTATTTACTTGCATTTCCATTTCATTTTTCCTGTTTTCCAACAGTAGGAGCCTACCCTTGTGCCCTATAGGAAAAAGGGAGTCATTTATGCTCCTGCAGTGAGGAGAAATCCTCACTACAGTCGCTACTGTAATGCACAGACTGGGAACAATGTACTCCATAGACATGACTTCCTGTTGCGCATATACCAATTTGAATGGTGTTTTCCCTGGAAATCTCTTGCAATCAGTGTGAGATGCCCACAATACTACAAGAATATTCAAGTCCCAGTCATCGTGATTAGCATTGCATACCTTTGTAAGTGCATGCTCCAATATCTTGTTGAAATATTCTACTATTCCATTTTCCTGTGGATGATACGGTGTACTTTTCTTATGATGTATTTATAATTCTTCTGTCAACGCGCTTACTATGCGGTTGATGAAGTGACTTCCTTGGTTGCTCATCAATATCCTTGTACATCCAAACTGCATCACGATGTTCTCAAATAGGAATCTTGTTGTTGTCACAGCAGTGCAATCCATGACTGGTGCAACCTCCGCTCACCTCGTCAAGTAGTTTGTCGCTATGACTATGTACCGCATGCCATTTCTGTTCCTAGGTGGATTGATTGGACCCATGAAATCCACATCCCATTCATTAAAAGGTTGCAAGTTTAATTTTGGCACTAGTGGCATCTCATCCCATCATGATGGTTTTCCAATGCGTTGACATATATCACAGCTCTACACATAATCTGTCACATCATTAAGTAAATTGGGCCACTAGAGCCCTACGTGAAGCACCTTTATCACAGTAGCTCATCCTCCGTAGTCTCCACCAAAAACTCTCGCATGGGCATCCTCTAAAATCTCTCGTTATTCATGGGGCAGGACACATTGCCACAAAATATCATCTAAGCCAAGTTTGTATAATTTCCCAGCAATCAACTGGAAATTCGAGGCCTTGACTACCAATAGCTTCTTTTGGCTTGTTGAGAAATCTTCCAGCGTGACTCTTGTCGCCAAAAATTAGAGTATTTTGTCATAATAATCATCAGCTGTGTCGACTCTGAATAGATGTGCATATTTCAGTCCTTCACCAATGTTTGTTGTCTCTTCCCCTATCTCAATCTAGGATAAATGATTGGGGCCAGCATTCAAGCGACCCGGCTTCGCAATTATCTCAAAATAAAACTCCTAAAAGATAAGTATCCAATGGCATATATTTCCCGCCAACAATGGCTTATTAACTAGGTACTTCAAATTAGAATGGTCAGTAAACATCTTAAAATGACCACCTAAGAGGTAATGCCTAAATTTCTGCAGCACGTATACCACCGCAAGAACTTCTCTTTATATGGTCGTATAATTTTTCTCCAAAAATCACAACTTCTGACTAGAGAAAGCAATCAGGTGATCAAGATCTCCTTCCCCTGGTTGTGGGAGCACCATGCCCAACGCAATAGATGATGCATACACATGGACATGAAACTCCTTGTTTCAATATAGGAACACAAGTATTGGTGTTGAATCCATCTTGGCCTTCAGTGTGTCGAAGCTTCCTTGACATTCTGGACTCCATAAATATGCAACATATTTCTTCAATAGTTTCTCCATAGGGGCAGTAATCGTAGCATACCCTCTGATGAATTTGTGATAATACCCGATGTGCCCCAGTGTTTCCCTAAGCATATCCACATTTGTTAGTGGTGGAAATCTCAAAATGAGCGCTCTCTTCGCAGGGTCAACCAACAATCCTTTCTTGCAAACAATGTGACCCAGCAACATTCCAAAAGGTGCACAGAAAATGCACTTTTTTTTTATTTCAGTGAAATCTGATGTTTTTGACATCTTTCCAACATCAGTCACAGGTTTTCCAGATGGTCTATAATTAGACCATACACTTTCTAATCATCCATATAAACTTGTAGGAACTTATGAATGAAATCTTTGAATGCAGCGACGAAAACCTGGAAAAATATCGCAGGTGTATTCTTCAACCCAAAAGGCATCACTATGTATTGGAAGAAGCCCCATTTAGTGACAAATGTCATTTTATGTCAATGTTCTTTTGCAATTTTTATCTGGTGAAAACCAGAAAATCCTTCTATTAAACAAGTACATCTCCTGACTGCCTACTCCTTCAAGTACTTCATCAGTGAATGGTGTCGAAAATGGATAATGCATACAGGCATCATTCAATTTTCTTAGGTCGACACAGATCTAAAATTCACCTGTTTTATTGTCTTGGACCACCATAGGACTGATCCATTCAACCAGCTCAATTATTCCAGCATCCAACATCCTATCTAGCTCAACTTTAACCTTCTCCTTGTATCACAGATTCAAGCGATTCGTCCTCTTCCTAACCGGTTTCACATCTGGTTTTAATGGAATCTTCATCTCTCCCAAATCACCCAGTATCCCTTTTATTTCAGAGAATTTGGTTGGAAACATATCTTGAAATTCATGGAGCAAATCCATGATTTTTTCCATAGTCTCTTCATCCCAAAAGTGTCCAATACTTGCAAATTTTGGGTTCTCCTCTGTCCCACTATTGACCTTTCTAATATTCATCAGTTGGTTCATGGGATCGGTCAGTATATCTTGTACTATGACATCCCTACTCCCTTTTGTTTCTGGAATATTGATATTTCATAGCTCATCATCATCCCTAGGTCCACCAGACACATAATAACATTCCATCATCGATTGTATGTGGCAACATGCATGTGGATCCACTGGATATGTAACTGGCACTACCTTCAACACCAGATCACGGATGAGTTGAAGCACATTATGGACATTCGGATTAGTATCCATGAAATTAAAACTATGAGCAAAGAAAAATGTCAACTCTTGCCAAGTGGTTAACTCTCTGCACAACTCCACCAATACATACCACAATCTTGGCATTTCATCCAATGTGTGGAAAAAGGCCTGGACCCATTCATCCTTTAGTTGTGATGCCCACAGATTCTAGCATTCCATCAAATGAATGTTAGGTTCATTCTGTCGTACCTCCCAGTATGATATGTTTTTGTATCACCGAAGCACACTGTCATCAACCATCGACACTGCGCCCTCCATTAATTGTCTTTTTATGAGTCACCCACCAGTGTGCAGGAGTAGCCTTCAGTGCTTCCTTTAGAGCCAATAATCATTGCAGTTCTAATACCTTCTCTTCAAAATCCATTAAGAACATGGATAGCTTAGCCAACCCTTCATAAATTGGTAATTCGACAATCTTTTGCGCAACGTGGCACATCGACTGCATGATCAAACCACATTTCCTGACTGAAACCTTGTGCTGCGATTTTGCCAGTTTTCTAATGCATCATCAGAATCAGAGGATGCAGAACTAGCATTGTGCCAACCAAGTTCTCCATCAACAGTTGGGTGGATGTAGTCCTTGGAAATATTGTAAGCATGATCCCACCCTTTGACAACTTCATCTTTCACTAGTTCAACATATATCCTCCCTTTGTTTGGATCCATAGGAGCAATGACTCGAATGTTGTGGTTTTCAAATTTCACCATCCACTTCTTAAACTTAATTACTACCATACTATCATTGACCAATCCAATCCCCAGCAATGCGGGATAGGAGCCTCCCCCATCAACAACTTCAATCACACCGAAATCAGCGTAGGTATTCATACCTTCAAAATCTACAACCAAGTTCGAAACACGTCTGATTAGTTGTACTTTGTCTTGATTGGCCAATTGTAGCTGCACAAGTGACTAACCAAACATTGGCCTCCCCATCTTCTAACATGTCTTCTTTGTTAGAATATTCACATCTAAGCTGAGATCCAAAATGACTGAATCTACTTCATCGTCCCCTATCTAAATGTTCACGTGCATTTCTTTTCCCATCTTTTTCTTATGCAAAGAGTCCACCGAGGAGTCCTTCTACTCCTTCCCCGGTTGGTGCAGCAAGTTCTCAATCTTTTCCAAATCATCAGTATCTCTTATCAGCAATAAGAAACTCTCAAAGAAGTGTTGCAAGGTACCATGATGCACCAATGGTCTTGCCTCCAATGAAGAATCAAAAGCAGAGGGAATTTCATAAATAGGTGACTTACCAAGATTTATTTCGATCACATCCCACACTTTGAAGAATATATCTCTTTCAGTTGCGATGTCAAACGACCCCTTCTTCTTCCCAGCCAATCGAACCTTCTGACAGGGCCCATCCTCTCCAGTCGTCGCACCCCCACAGGTGACAATAGCGACATCGACATCTTTCGTTCTGGGTTCTACAAAGATCGTGGCGAGCGTCGATCCTTGATTCTGGTTCATCAATGAATTCTAATTCAACAGTGGATTATGGTTCAATGGTGGATTCATTGGTTGATTCACAGTCTGATTCTGAAGTGAAATTTGATTCTGATCCTGGTTCTGCAACTGATTCTGGTTATGTAGCTGATTTTGATTCAGCAACTGGTTCTGATTCAGCAACTGAGAAACATTTCATGCCTAGAATATTGCGATTAGATGTGGGAAGTTCTCAACAGTATGCTCAATTGTAGTGCAGTATGTACATGAACATTGCAATTATGGGCAATCTCTCTGGTAATGTTTGAATACCCCACAATTGTAACACTATATAGGTCCGCGACCTCATCCTCCTCTTCTACCAAATCCTCCTCCTCTTCCTTAGAAATTTCCGCAGAGTCCTCCTTGCTGTCGGTACTACGGCTGAGCCAATTACTATGGCGGGGGATTCGGCTGCTGTTGAACGTAGTGCATTTCTTGAACATACTATGGCTGCGGAGGAGCCATCGACATCTGACTATATTGCGGTTGTGGTGCGAACTGTGGCTACGGTGAATACTGTGGTTGTGGTTGCAGATGCAATGGTATAAATTACATCTATGGTGGTGGTGTATACTATGATTGAGGTTGAGAATTTACCACTTGAGGATGTGGCTATGATTGTTCTACTACGCGATAATATTCTCCCTTCACAAAGTATGAGTCATACTTCCTTTCCTGAAGCAGGTCATATGCACAACAGTCTTTATCTTCATGCCTCACAGATCGATAAAATGAACAATATAGGTTTTTTTGCTTCATTTCCATATTCTGCACGTATCCACATTCTTCATATCACTGCCCATAGACTTGGAATATGTGGCACCATGGTATGTTGCTGCAACTCAGTGGGTCCGGTACCCCAGATAACAGATAATTTTGGAATTCAGGGAAAGTATCTTTGGTGTGTCCATCCATGCAACATCGAGTGCATCAAATATCCTCATGATTCTCTTTATCCTTCTTAATTTCCTATAACTAAAGCATCAAGTTCACCAGCTGCCCTTTCTCCAATAGGTGAAGCCTCTAACTTCATTGCGATCTCTAGAGCCTCGCTCTGTGTCGTGATCTTCTGCTACATTAGCGGTTGTCGGATATGAGATACCAATGCTGCGATAAACCATTCTTTGTGTTAAACATCACTCATATTGAAGCTGACTCTCTCCATTAGTGTGTTAAATCTTTGATCGAAATCCCAAACAGTCTCATTAGGAAATTGCTTAATCTCCTTTAACTCTGTAATATACTGTGCTTCAGATTTGGGATTTGTGAATTTTTCAATTAGTCCTTTCTGGACTTCATCCAATTTTTTTGCAAGGGTCCTCGTAGTAACTTGTATAAATTTCATGTACCAATCCAACACATGACCCCAGAGAGTAGTATCCAATTGACCTTTTTTGACATCATCGTCGATAGTTTGTCTGACATTCCACACTGCTTCACATAGAAACCAATACTACGTAGGATCGTCGATCTGTTTCCATGGAACAAAGGTAAATTTGTGTCGTCACCCACCATATTAGCCCTTTTTCCTATGGACGTTGATCTACTACTAAAATATTGTTGGCACGTTGGGAAAGCTGACGTGGAACTTTTGTTTCTTCCTGAATGTGGAGTAGTGTGCAGAGCCATGGGTACGTTGTTGTTGGGGCTAGATCTTACTGTTATCTTGGGCATAGTATGGGTTTGGTTGTCCTCTTTGTCATTGTAGGGTCGCTTCATCCTGTGTGGTCTTACATTTTGATCGCAGCAAGACCTTCCCCTGTCCTCTGCATCTTCTCTTGTCAAAACCTTGCTCCTCCCCTTGTAATACCACTTTCTTCCTCTGCTTCCCTCATAGTCTCATCAAAACTTGCACCCATCTACCCCTTATCTTCCCATTTGTCTCCCCCCTTTTGTCACAGTATCCACTACCTCTGCACATCACAGTTATACTACTCGAGGTGCATCTTTAGTATTCCCTTTTCACATATAAGCATCATAATTGACAATTGCGGAGACAACAAGAACCTACCTCTGGGTCCATTGAAAAATTCCCTTTCTGCTTCATTTTAGGACTTGGTAGTGTCGACTCTGAATTCGGTGATATATCCTTCTAGGATACTATCCAAACACACCTCAATAGTCCATGATGCTTTGTTTTCAGTTTCTTTCATCTCCTCGATCAGATCTGGGGTCCAGGAAGTTGGCTATCATCCTTGGAAGTGGGTCTACTTGTAGGTGAACCACACTAACCACTCGTACAATATGATGGGAAATTCAGAGAAAAATTATTCGTTAGGACCATCATGTATGTATCTCGCCAACCACATGTCTTTCATTAGTCCAGGGTTCTAATTTTCCTATCTCAACAAATCCTTGTAGCTTTTGATCAAACCAATCTTGAATTTTCGGTCGCGTCGAATGCCACATATCCTCCTCTTAGTCACAACAGGATCCCAGAAATAGAACCATTTGTTGGAGCAACCCAACCAACAAAACCCAATTGACAGGGTTCCCCACTCTATTGACACTCAACCCACCAAAATCTCCCTGAGCACCGTCCCAGTTAGTTTTTACCCTGTTTGGAAACAGCCATGAAGTAGATGAAGTCTCCCCATCACCACTTGAGCTTCATGAAGTTGGTCCAAGCAAGAAGGAAGAAGATGAGGAGGTTCATTTTCAAGAGCCTAATTTTATTGAAGGGTCATTAAATATGAATGAAAATAAGATCCAAGAGGCCCTTAGCATACTCCATGACACTCAATCATTGGTTTCAAATTCTTGTTGGAGATCTACTTCCTTGGAGGATCCATCCTTCCCTGAAGACAGGGAGAAGATCCAAAGAGCAATGTGCAACATCAAAGGTAATTTCATGTCTTTGCTTTTTAATAGAAAAAATGTCATTAAGATTATTTAATGGTTACATGAATCCTACTTGAATAATAATGAAGTTATTCTTAAGCTCACAATTCAAAATGAGCAACTTCTTGAAAAGTTGCAAGACACTTGTTTTTCCTCCTATGTTTCAAATTGTCAAATGGTAGATTGTTTGGAGGATTCTCATGACATGGTGGATAATGAGAAATTTGGAAATTTGAATTTAATTTATGTATTTGAAGATATACTTGAAGATATCCAAACACTTTATGTGGTTGAAGAGGAACTTGAATTGTCTCTGGATGAAGGGTATGCAATTTTTAAAGAAGAACATGATTCCTCTACATTGGAACCAATCTATGACAAATGTTTCACGCTCTTGAAGGAGTTGCATAATCCTACCCCTATGGATCCTTCACATTATTACAATTTTGCACTTACTGATCATTTGAGTGAGTTGTTTCTTTCTCCTACATACTACACTTGTAAATTTTGCAGCATTCATCCTAATGAAGTATGGGTGAAAGGTTTATTTTTGATGGTGCCACATAAAGAGCATGGAAATTCTATTTCTCCTTTTGATGGTGGAATTATTAGAGAACCATATTATTTACATTTACATAAACATCCTTGTTTACATTATGATTATACACATCTACATGGGTGCACCTATGATTTTCATTTGAGTCACTTGAAGGCTCATGGTTTTTCTTGCTCAACACTTGGTTCATTTGATGTTGGAGGAACTTCATCCAACACTTGGGTGAAGAGGGATATGATTGAGGAACATTATTATTGGCAGCAAAATCCTCTGTTATTTCATGATGATATACATATTGATGGGTGTATTGATGAGATTTCTTTGAGACACTTGAAGTGTTCATGTTTTATTTGCTCCTTATTTGGTTCATATTTTGGTGGAAGTTCTTCATTCACCTCTTGGATGAAAGAAAAAATGGCTGATTATTATTTTTATGCATATTAAATTCTTTGGGAGAAGCATTATAGGACATGGGATCCTCACCTATGTCATTGGAGCAGATTTGATTGGCCACTTGAAGCATGTATGCACTTGGCAAATGGTAGTCTACTCACTGGGAGGTATAAGCACTTTCATGATTTCTTGGTGAGGAACTTCCTTGATGTACATTCTTATTATGTTGTTATATAATTTGATGATATACATTATGCACTCATGATGTTTGGAAGAATGCATACAAGAAAATGGGATCTAGGAATTCTCTTTACAAATGGTGTGGGTTGGAGAGCACTCTTAATTGTTGGAGTGCAATGCAAGCAATGGGACCTTGGGATAGTTTTTAGTCCCATTGATTTCAAATTATTTGGGAAAAAAGCAGTATGGGAGATGTGTTCCCCACTTAATAATGTGATGTTAGTTACTCAGAGTAGTGCAGAAGCAAGCATGGTGGTTCCTCTCTGAAATCTTCATGGAATCTTAAAGTCTCAAGGTGGGCAGCTCAATGGCAACTTCAAAGAATCATACATAAAGCAGGTTATTCAACAACCATGTTTGAAATTGCTTGAGGACAAGAAATATTGGGAAGGGAGGATTTGTAATGTCCCAAATTTTACATTGGGTAACAATGGCCAAATCACATTTTCCATATTCATGAAATTTTTCAAAGGGATGCTAAAAGTCAAATAATTGCCAAGGTGGAAAATCACTAGTTTCCTAGCTTGGGGGTGGAAGCTTTGATATTTGGAATAAGGGGGATAATAAATGATGTTTAGATATTAGAATGGCATAAATATTTAATAATGTATCTTATTAAATAAATACAAGAGAAAATGGAAGTGGGAATGGAGCATGAAGACACATGGAGACTATGGGGCCCACACTAGCTAGAATTCCTATGTTAAATGGTATCTTTCTCTTACAAATTCGAATATTGGGAAGCCTAATATTTTTTTATGGATTATAAGGCTAATATTCTTGTACATATACTTCATGGGTCGAATTTTGGATGAATTGAAACTTACATGGGAGAGGAAGAGCCAAATGGGAGTTTCATGGACACTTGGCTAGATTCCCCTTACATTTATGACATCTATGACACCAATGATGGATATTCTATGACAGTTATGACACAAGTCATATTTGAAGGATGACATACTGGCATACTTACATGTCAGGACTAAATAGAGCATCTTAGAGGTCGAATTTGGGAGTTGGAGAAGGCTAAGAGGCTCCTACTCAAATTTGGGAGAAGAGGGAAGGTGAAGAGAGAGGCCACATGGCATAGCATGAGAAACCACACCAATTCGACCTGAATTTGGTTTATGGATGGATTTGGAACCATATAAGACTAATAATTTTTATAAAATACAGGGATCAGCCATGACAAGAGGCTTTTCCTCATTTGTGAAATTGTCATTTGTGAACTATGAGAGCTAGTGGATGACTAGTTTTCTTGCTTAAGCCAATTTCAAGGGTGAAAGATTCCCATCCTAGTTGGTGTTTGGAAATACCACTCAGGTCTTTCATGGATCTTTAATGGAGTCTTATTTTTAGGTGTAATCTACCGGAAAACATTTGGATTCTTCTATTGCAGCACTCTCTCACAACTATTTCCATTTTTCACACCATATTCATGCCAATGGAGGGATTGTGCTTTGGGTGAGATATTGATCTCTTTGGGGAAGATTATAATGCCAATTATATTATGTGATGATTTATATTCTCTGTATTTCATGTTCATAAGACTCTCAGGTCGAAGTACCCAAAAGAATTCATGTAAAAATGTTGAACAATGAAGAAATAGTGTCATTTCCCAACTATCTTGTTGTGAACCATTGTAATGCTGAATATTTCGAATTGGGAGAGAATTTAATTGTCAATTTATGATTGTAATCAGTTAAATTTTCTCTTTTCTCAATTCTCAGAAAGTTTCAGGTCTAAATTCCCAAGAGTTGTATGTCAAAATGACTTTTAATGAGCAAACAATGACCATTTCCACTCCATTTTGATATATGCCATGGTAATGATGATTATTTCGAATGGAGGAATGTATCTCTGATAAATATATGATGTATGGACTGTAATTAATTTTTATTTAAATTCTCATGTTCATTACTTAAGCATTGGAAGCCATTTTACTCATTTTTATTGCATTGGGAGAAGATTTGGTGCATTTTTCCCAAGGGTTGAAATGGTGACTTGGGAGTTATTTTGGAAAGAGTCATAACAGCCTGTATAAACTGAAGCATGATGCATATGAGACTTTTAAAAGGTCCCTTAAACATACCCAGAATTTTTTCATAAATTCAAGTGACTTTGGGATCATTTGTGAAGCCATTTCCAGCAATTACCCAGGGGGGATTGGAGCCCCAATTTGCTAGTAAAGACTCCTACTTTGAACAAAACATTAAAAATGTTTTTAGAAGTAATTGGGAGGTAAAAAAACATAAATTAGAATGATATTTAAGTTATATTATCATTCATGTACCTTCATAGAAATTTTGGAAACATTTGGGTCAATTTGGAGGTCTAGACATCAAAACTATTTAAGGTCAAAATTGGGGAAAAAGTGAAATAATTGGTCCTTTAGTAAAATTTCAAAAAGGGACATTACATTACCCTCTTGAATTACTAATATCACACTATTTCCATACTTAGCAACTTCCGTACTCTGCTTAAATTTTCTCAATAGCCCTCTCGATAACTCGGTAAACTCTGAAACTCAACGTAATTCAATTCTGCACAATGGTGTCTTCCGAACATAGTAGTATTACTCTTATAGTGCCAAATCAACTCAAACTTCATCATTATGACATAAATTTGATCATCATGACTAAATCATTCATTAACAACCTGAATCTGTCACTGATTCTACCAATGCACCAGTTTTATTCGCTATCATTACACGTCACTTCTAAAAGTGTCTTTGTTTAACTAATTTAATAGTATTCATTGATTATTGATGTTACATCTACTCGAAGTTCTGCGGATGTCACAGCATGACCTCCTACTTCTGCTACTAACTCCTACTTTTGCACAACTAGTTCCTCTTGGTGTATCATCCCTTCATCCATGATCCTGTGTGTGTGTGTTTGTTACACAATGTGTTAAGCACTGTGTGGTTCCACCCCTGTCCTATAATCCTTCATTTGACTACCATTCACCAGCTTTGGTAGCATTGCTCCATCTAACTTCTGCAGCTTAACTAAGCCTCCAAAAGTAATAGAATTAACAAGATATGGACCTAACCAATGCATCTATAACTTACCTGGATGCTTTAGGAATTTACTGTCATACAGCAGTACCAAATCTCCTTGCTGAAATTGTTTGTTCTTTATGTAGCGATAATGCTAAGCCTTCTAGCGATCCTTCTCAATGTGCTGATGGAAACCTACTATAAATTAGTCCTCTTCAAGTTGTAGCAACTGTGTTGCGTGCTCCCCTAATGTAGCTTTATCATCCATGCATGTTGCTGCTACAATGCATAGACTGGGAAGAATGTACTCAATAGGCATCATTCCCTCTTGCCCATATACCAATTTGAGCAGTGTTTGCCCCAAAAATCTCTTGCAAGTGGTGCGATATTCCCACAATACTACGGGAATTTTCAAGTCCTAGTTACCGCGGTTAGCATTACATACCTTTGTAAGTGCATGCTCCAATATCTTGTTGAAAGCTTCTACTGTTCCATTTTCCTGTGGATTATATGGTGTAAATTTATTATGTTGTATTTACAATTCTTCTGTCAGTGCGCTTAATGTGTGGTTGATGAAGTGATTGCCTTGGTCGCTCATCAATATCCTTGGACATCCAAACTGCTTCATGATGTTGTCAAATAGGAATCTTGCTATTGTCATAGTGATGCAATCCACAACTGGTGCGACCTCTGCCCACCTCGTCAAGTAGTCTATCGATGTGATTATGTACCACATGCCAGTTCTCTTCCTAGATGGGTTGATTGGACTCACAAAATCCATAGCCCATTTATCAAAATGTTGCAAGGTTACTTGTTGCACTAGTGGCATCTCATCCTGTCACAATGATTTTACATTGTGTTGACAATATCGCAGCTCTGTGCATAACATGTCACGTCATTATGGAAAGTGGGCCACCAGAGCCATGTGCAAAGCACCTCTCTCACAATGGCTCGTCCTCTATAGTGTCCATCGACATATCCCACATGAGCTTCCTCTAAAATCTCTTTGTGTTCATGGGGTAGGACAAATCGCCGTAAGATCTCATCTAATCCAATTTTGTATAACTGCCTAGCAATCAGCTGGAAATCTAAGGCCTTGACTACCAACAGCTTCTTTTGGCTTGTTGAAAAATATTTTGGCGTGACTCCTATTGCCAAAAACTGGATTATTTGGTCATAACAATCATCTGTTGTGTCGGCTTTGAATAGCTGCGCATCCGATAGTCCTTCGTCAATGTTTGTTGGTTCTTCGCCTGTCTCAATCAAGGATACATGATTGAAACCAGCATTCAAGCGACCTAGCTTCACAATTATCTCAAAATCAAACTCCTAAAATAGAAGTAGCCAGGGGCATATCTTCCCCCCCAACAAAGGCTTATTAACTAGGTGCTTCAAAGCATAATGGTTTGTAAACATCTTAAAATGACCACCTAAGAGGTAATGCCTAAATTTCTATAGCGCATATACCATCACCAGACCTTCTCTTTCTATGGTTGTATAATATTTCTTGGAAAATTATAACTTCCAACTAGTGAAAGAAATCGAGTGATCAATATCTCCTTCCCCTGGTTGCGCGAGCACCATGCCCAGCGCAACAAATGATTCATCCACATGGACATGAAACTCCTTGTTCCAATATGGGAACACAAGTATTAGTGTCAAATCCATCTTGTCCTTCATTGTGTTGAATATTCCTTGACATTCTGGACTACATACAAATGCAACATCTTTCCTCAACAGTTTCTCCATAAGGGCAGTAATCACAACACACCCTCTAATGAATTTGCGATAATACTCTGTGTGCCCCAGTGTTTCCCTAAGCATATCAACATTTATCAGTGGTTGAAAGCTCAAAATGAGCACTATCTTCACAGGGTCAACCAACAATCCATGCTTGCAAACAATGTGACCCATCAACATTCCAAAAGGTGCGCAGAAAATGCACTTTTTTTAGTTCAACGCAATCTAATGTTGTCAACATCTTTCTAGAATCATTCTTAGGTTTTCTAGATGATCCTTAATTAGACCATACACTATCCAATCATCCATATAAACTTGTAGCAACTTCTAAATGAAATATTTGAATGCAGTGACGACAACCCAAGAAAATATCACAGGTACATTCTTCAACCCAAAAGGCATCACTGTGTATTGGAAGCAGCCCCATTCAGTGACAAATGTCATTTTATGTTGATCTTATTTTGTGATTTGTATCTTGTAATAACCAAAAAATCCATATCTAAACAAGTACATCTCCTGACCACCTACTCCTTCGAGTACTTCATCAGTGAATGGTGTCGGAAATGGATCATGCATATAGGCATCATTCAATTTTCTTAGATTGACATAGATCTGAACTTCACCTCATTTCTTGTCTTGGACCACCATAGGACTGATCCATTATGATTCTTCAACTAGCTCAATTATTCCAACATCCAACATCCTATCTAGCTCATCTTTAACCCTCTTCTTGTATTGTGGATTCAAGCGATACAGCCTCTGCCTTACCGATTTCACATCTGGTTTTAATGGAATCTTCATCTGTCCCAAATCACCTAGTATCCATTTCATTTCATAGAATTTGGTTGGAAATAGATCTTGAAATTCATGCAGTAGATATGTTGTTTTTTCCATAGTCTCTTCGTCCCAATAGTCTCCAATACTTGCAAATTTTGGGTTCTCCTCTATCCCAATATTGACTTTTCTAATATTCAGCAGTTGGTTCATGGGATCGGTCAGTATATCCGGTGATGCGACATCCCTACTCTCTTTTGTTTCTGGAATATTGATATTTTGTAGCCCATCGTTGTCCGCAGGTCCACCAAACATATTATAACATTCCATCATTGGTCGTATGTGGCAACTCTCATGTGGATCCACTGGATATGCAACTCACACTACCTTCAACACCACATCATGGATGAGTTGAAGTGCATTATGGACATCCGGATTGGTATCCATGAAATGGAAACTATGACCAAAGCAAATTCTTAGCTCTTCCAAGGTGGTTATTTCTCTTCACAACTCCGCCAATACATACCATGATCTTGGCATTTCATCCAATGTGTGGACACAGGAATGGACCCATTCATCCTTTGGTTGTGGTGCCCATAGATTCTATCATTCCATCAAATGACTGTTGGGGTCATTCTAGCCATCGTACCTCCCAGTATGATATATTTTTACATAACTAAAGCACACTATCATCAATCATCAACAGTACACCCATCCATTAATTATCTTTTGATGAGTCACCCACCAGCATGCTGGAATAGCCTTCAGTGCTTCCACTAGAGCCAACAATCACTACGGTTCTGATACGTTCTCTTCAAACTCCATTAAGAACGTGGATATTTTAAGCAACCCTTCTTAAATTGGTAAATCGATAATCTCAGTTGTGACGTGGCATAGAGACTACGTGATCAAACCACATTTCCTGACTGACACCTCATGCATGTGATTTTTCCATTTTTCTAAAGCATCGTCAAAATCGGAGGATGCAGAACTAGCGCTACACCAACCAAGTTCTCCATTATTAGTTGGCTAGATGTAGTCCTCATAAATGTTGTGAGCATGATCCCATCCCCTGAACACTTCATCTTTCACTGGTTCAATATATCTCCACCCTTCGTTTGGATCCATAGGAGCAATGACTCAGATGTCATAGTTTTCAAACATCATCATCCGCTTCTTAAAGTTAATTACCACCATATTATCATTGCCCATCCAATCCCCAACAATGCAGTTAGGAGCCTCCCCCATTAACAACTTCAATCACATCGAAATCAGTGTAGTTCTTCGTACCTTCAACATCTACAACCAGGTTCGACACACATCCAATTGGTTGTACTTTGGCATGATTAGCCAATCACAGCTACACAGGGGACCAACCCAACGTCGGCCTCCTCATCTTCTGCCATGTCTGCTTTGTTAGGATATTTGCATCTGATCCGAGATCCAAAATGACTTAATCTACTTCATAGTCCCCTATCTGAATGTTCATGCACATTTCTTTTCCCATCTTTTTCTTATGCAAAGAATCCAACGAGGAGTCCTTCCGCTCATTCCACGGTCGGTGCAACAAGTTATCAATCTCGGCCAGAGCATCAGAATATATTGCCAGCGACAAGAAACTCTCAAAGAATTTTTGCAAGGTAACATGTTGTCGTGATGGTCATGCATCCAATGAAGAATCAAAAGTAGAGGGCATTTCGTAAACAGGTGACTTACTAGGATTTCTTTGGATCGCATCTTGTACTTCGAATAATATATCTCTTTCAGTTGTGATATCAAACGATGCCTTCTTCTTCCCAGCCAATCAAACTTGTGGGAGGGGCCCATCCTCTCTAGTAGTCGCAACCCCGCGGGTGAAAATAGTGACATCAACATCCTCCATTATGGGTTCTACTGAGATCACCACAACCATCAACCCTTGATTATGGTTCATCAGCAAATTCTAGTTCAGCGGTGGATTCTGGTTCAATGGTGGATTCATTAGTTGATTCAAAGTCTGATTTTTGAAGTGGAATTTGATTCTGAGCCTGATTCTGAAACCGATTCTGGTTCTGTAGCTGATTTTGATTCTGCAAGTGATTCTGATTCTGCAACTGATGAATATTTCATGCCTACGATCTTGCGATTAGTTGTGGGCAGTTCTCGACGGTATGATTAATTGCAGTGTAGTATGTACATGAACATTGCAATTGTGGGAAATATCTCTGGTAATGTCCGAATACCCCACAATTGTAACACTAGATAAGTCTGCAACCTCATCCTCCTCCTCTACCAAAGCTCCTCCTCTTCCTTGGAATCCTCCGTGGATTCCTCCTTGTTGTTAGTACTGTAGCTGAGCCAATTGTTGCTGTGGGGGATTGAACTGCTGTTGAACATAGTGTGTTTCCTGAACATATTGTGGCTATGGAGGACCCATCAGCATCTGACTATATTGTGGCTGTTGTGAGAACTGTGGCTGTGGCATAAACTGTGGTTGCGGATGCGATGGTATAAATTGCATCTACAACGGTGGTGTATACTGTGGTTGAGGTCGAGAGTTTACCACCTAAGGCTACGACTATGATTGTTCTATTGTGCAATGATATTCACCCTTCACAAAGTATGAGTCATACATCCTTTCCTGAAGTAGGTCATATGCACGACATTATTTATTGTCATGCCCCACAGATCAACAAAATGAACAATATAGGTTTTCCAACTTCATCACCATCTTTTGCATGTATCCACATTCTTCATGTCGGTGCCCATATACTTGGAATATGTGGCACCATGGTACGTTGTCGCAACTCAATGGTTTCAGTGCCCATGATAGCAGATAATCTCAGAATTCGGGGCAAGTATCTTTGGTGTGTCCATCCACATGACTTCGAGTGCACCAAATATACTCACGATTCTCTTTCCCATTCTTAATGTCCTATAACTGAAGCATCAAGTTTGTCAGCTGTGCCTGAATTTGGTTCGTGCCAACTGCACTTTCTCCAATAGGTGAAGCCTCTAACTTTGTTGTGATCTCCAGAGCCTCGCTCTGTGTCACAATCTTCTATTGCATTAGCGGTTTCTAGATATGAGATAACAATGTTGTGATAAACTATTCTTTGTGTTGAGTGTTGCTCATATTTAAAAATGAATCTCACCATCAGTGTCTTAAATATTTGATCGAAGCCCGAAACAGTCTCATTAGAAAATTGCATAATCTCCTTTACCTCTATAATATATTGCACTTTAGATTTGGGCTTTCTAAATTCTTCAATTTTTCCTTTTTTGACTTCATCCAATGTTTTTGCAGGGGTCCCCTTAGGAACTTGTATAAATTTCATATACCAATGCAACACACGACCCCAAAGAGTAGTCACCAATTGACCTTTCTTAACATCATTGTTAGTATTTTGTCTGACTCTCCACACTGATTCGCATAGAAACCAATATTGCTTGGGATCGTTGGTCCCGTTTCCATGGAACAAAGGTAAATTTTTTTCATTACCCACCATCCTGGGCCATCTTCCTACTGACGTTGATCTACTACTAGAATTTTATTGGCATGTTGGGTAATCCGACATGCAACTTGTGTTTCTTCCTGATTGTGGAGTAGTGTGCATAGGCATGGGTACATTGTTGTTGGGGTTAGATCTTACTGTTATCTCGGGTGTATTTTGGGTCTGGTCATCCTCTTTATCACTGTAGGCTTCATCCCATGTGGTCTTCCTTCGTGATCTTATGTTTCAATCGCAACATTACCTTCCCATGTCCTCTGCCTCTTCTCTTATTGAAACCTTGTTCATTCCCTTGTAAGACCAATTTCTTCCTTGGCTGCCCTCACAGTCTCCTCGAAACTTGCACCATCTACCCCTTATCTTCCCATTCATCTCCCCCCTTTCTTCAGGGTATCCATCGTATCCATCGCCTTCGCAAATCAGAGTTCTACTGCTCGAGGTGCATCTTCAGTATGCCCTTTTCATAGAAAAGCATCTTAATTCACAATTGCAGAGACAACAAGAGACTACCTCTGGGTACGTTGAAAAATTCCCTTTATGCTTCATTATAGAACTTTGTAGTTTCGACTACAAATTCAGTGATATATCCTTCTAGGATACTATCCATCTAGACCTCAACATCCTGCAATGCTTTGTTGTTAATTTCCTGCAACTCCTGGATCAGCTCCGGGGTCCAGTAAGTTGGCTCTACTCCTTGGAAGTTTTTCTTCTTTTAGGTGAACTGCACCAACCACTCGTACAATATGATTGGAAATTCAGAGAAAAAATATTCGTGAGGACTGTAATAAAATATGATTTGATTATTGCATTAGATATTACTAGTGATTATTGGGTAGTAGATTCAAAAGCTTCATGTCATTCTACACACCATAGGAAATTCTTTCATGGTTATGTTCTAGGTGATTGTGGACATGTTTTATTGTGTGATGATGAATCGTGTAAAATTGTTGGAATGGGTAAGGTACATATAAAGTTAAATCATGGAAATTAATGGTTGCTAAAATATGTAAGGTGTATTCCTTCTTTGAGAAGAAATATGAGCTCAATAGGAAATTTGGGAGATACCGATTGTTTGCCTATGTTTGGAGAAACATGGTGGAATATCACTAAAGGATCATTGGTAATAGAAAAAAAGGATAGGGTAGGTGCATTGTATTATGTCCTCATAATACTGATTCTTATATATTTTTAGCTTCCATAAAAATGAATACACCATTGTGGCATCATAGTCTTGGCCACATGAGTGAGTAGGGGATGTATATTCTCCACTCAAGAAAGTTGCTTCTAGATTTGAATTGAGAAAGTTTAGAATTCTGTGAGAACTGTGTTTATGCAACACATAAGAGAGTCATATTTCTCAGTGTTGGGAAAAAAGAAGAAAAGTGAAAAGTTATAGCTTATGCATAAAAATTTATAGGTACTGACTTAGGTACAATATCTTAGTGTCTCTCATTATTATTTTACTTTTATTGATGATTCAACTAGGAAAACTTCCATTTATTACATTAGATA
>LPNX010036847.1:42322-62242 GCA_001517045.1 Pseudotsuga menziesii
GTACATTTAAACATTAGTTTGATAGACTTATTAGAAACACAAAAAAATTTGAACATCCAAACATTTTCCATTTCCAATTAGTGATAGTTGAAGAAAATTGAACACATCTTATGTTTGAAGCCAGCCTCTTGAATCCTTGCCAACAAATTGAAAACTTCGTTTTTCAAATTTGTAAAAGTGATTCTGTTTTGCAATTTGCATGTTTGAAGGATCTCAATGAACTTCCATAGTATAGAACTTCATTGAAATAAAGGAAATAGTAATGAGCATTGTGAATTTCATTGGTTCAACATTTTGAGTCACAAACACCACTAGTTTCACCATCACTCCTTGAAACTAAGTAAACTACCCTAAAATCAATGCTTAATCTAAAATATATCAAGATTATTTTTTATATCATCAACAATATTAGGCTAGGGTTTTGGATTAAGATGGTGAGTTAACACTCCAAGGCCACATAAATTTTAAACTAGTATTGATTAAAGAGAAATAAAATCCATTATTAGAGAAGAGTTCATGTTAGGAAAGCACTTCTAACACATGCATTAAGCATGATTTCAACTGAATTAGTAAGGGTGTTACCCCCATCTTGCTTATTTGGTGGGATGTGATCACATTACAGTATTTCAATTAAGTTACAAGTCATCGGGGTGGCATCACTTTCTTGATATATCTAGTCTATGTCAGTTATCCTAAACTAACAGTTATCCCTCCTAGACGCCAATTGAGGTGGTAACCATAGATTCTTTTCTTGGGGAATCACACAGGCTGTTGTGAGTGGGGGACACTTGCAATTCCTAAGACAAACTCAAGTTTGTTTCATCTCCTTGGGAGGGTGAGTAGCCAAGAGCTAGCACTTGCACATTTTGTGATTGAAAAACAGTGAAATTGTTTATCATATTTCACTATTTAGTAATTTTTAAGGCGTGATGTCCCTCAGGAGCTACTAATTTTGGAGGGCCCTCTAAATCCAAGTATTCACTAAACTTCAGTTTTTTGGAAAAAAAAGTTTGCTTGTTGAATACCTAAGGAATTTTTTAGATGCATGCACACTTTGATTTTTGTTGAGTCTAGTTTCCTTTAGGATTGTTTGATTGTATATTGATATATACTCTAATAAAAAGATCCTTTTATTAAACTTTAGAGTGATTAATCTCTAGATCCACCTGTCAAGGTGGCAGCGAGGCAAGTTAGCCAAGTTTGAGGGCCCCACTACATTGTGGAGGCATATACATGAACCAAATATTTGTGACTTGAGAACTCAACTAATTATAAACCCAATTGAGTGTTACTAAAGAAGAAAAACAACAAACCAATTCTCAAAATTTGTCACATCATGGAGAAACATAGATAGAGTTGATAATACCAATCTAATTTAAATTGAAACAATATAATATCACACAGTTGCTCATGCAAATACACCCTTATGACATCCTTTAAACCGCATCATACTTATGCAAAGCGAGTTACTGGTTAAATATTTTTTCAAAGTTGGAATAATATGAAAAAAATTACACTTCACCCTTTGGATTCATCGGAAGTTCAAGGGACCACATCAATCCAACCTCAAATGGTTGCAGGAGGTTATCAAAATACTCTTAGAACAGATAATAGTTTTCTAGGATACTTCTGGGGGAAACCCTTTACCATGGAATGTTAATATTCATGGGAAAAATAATGCATCCTGGAACACAAATACCAATTGGAATTATCCTTCACTGATGGAAGGAAATTCCCTAGAGGGCCATCCTTTGATTTATCCTAGCAAAATTCCTAGGGGCAATCCACCTATAAACCCCATTCCACAATGGAGTGGTCAGGTTTCATGAAGTAATCCATATTTCTATATCCGGACTCCAAAAGGAGGAAATATACCTTGGAATTTGAATTAAAACAAGGAAAAAATCAATGGAATGGTTAGGTTCTAGGAATTAACCAATATTCTTAGGACCCAACTCCATCAGAAGGAAATCCACCCAATGGTCAGGTTTTAGGAAGTATCCAATCTTGTTGGCATATCTCTTTGGATTCTATCCTCGCAAGGGGGTAATCCACCCATTCATCAATGGTGTGGTCATATTCCAGGAAATATCCAATATCCTTGGATTGTAACCCCACAAGGGGGGAATCCACTCATGAATCCCATTCCACATTAGAGTGCTGAGGTTATAGAAAGTAACCAATATTTTTGGAACTAGCCTGTAATACCTATGTTTTATCTATCTAGGCCACCACATGGACCTCATGCCAATGGTATAATAGGTTTTGTAAAAAACCTTAAGTAGATTACCCATCAAATGGGACAAATGTTTGTTCATACTCTACAACCTATAGCTGGCTAGGATATGCAGCAACGTGCTAAGCCTTCCCTAACTTTTGAAATAATCATGGTTCAATCCATGGTCCTTAGGGAAAAGAAGAAGAAGTACAAGGGTAAGAATAGTGTTAATCCTTCCCAAACTCTTGAAAATATCATAGTTCAATCCATGGAACTTATAGGAAAGAAGAATAAATACAAGAGTAAGAAGAATGTTAACTTTGGGAAGGGAGATGCACTTGATCCAGCTCAAGACAAGAAAAAAACAACAATGCATTGTATGGATGTATCCTTTTATATAGCACCATCATCAAATGGTTGCTACAAAATGAGTAAGAATAGTGTTAATCCTTCCCAAACTCCTGAAAATATCATAGTTCAATCCATGGAACTTATAGGAAAGAAGAATAAATACAAGAGTAAGAAGAATGTTAACTTTGGGAAGGGAGATGCACTTAATCCAGCTCAAGCCAAGAAAAAAACAACAATGCATTGTATGGATGTATCCTTTTATATAGCACCATCATCAAATGGTTGCTACAAAATGAGTATCTCTGCTAAGGGAAACTAGTAAAACCCTCGTAAGGAGTAAATGATCCTAATGCCAATGTATTCAAGTGTGATCATGAAGTGAACTTTCAAATGATATCACATTTTTATGCCGTCCCTCCTGATACATTGGATCAATTGGAATCACAACAAAGTGGTTCTCTCACCATTCAGAAATAAATAATAGACGTAGTACCACACTCCCCCAAAGGTGATCTATGTATAACAATGCATAACCCTAATGCATGAGCTGCTCATAATGAAATTGTTGTTGAAAATATAGCTCAAGCACCATGTGACATGTCTTCCATGGAGGTATTGCAATATTATTGTCCACAAAGAAAGGATCTATTGTCTCCAACTAGAGTTGTTGATGCATCTGATGCAAGTTCAATCACATTATACTTAGAACAATCAACCTGTAGGATTCCTTCCAAAGTTGATTTTCATATTAAAGTAACATCTCATGGCAATAATATTTTTCAAACCATAGTGGATGAAGGAGTCTCGACTTGTGTTATGTCATTTAAATGTTGGAAATCATTAGGATCACCCACTTTATTTCAATCTCATACTGTGTGAAAATAATTTGATTGACATTTTCTCTCTCCTCACAGACTCATTGTAGTCTTCCCTATTGAATGGGGTAGAAAAACAGTCACCATGGATGTTGAGGTAGTATATTTTCCTATAGATTACAATTTTCTATTTGAAATATTTGGATACATGCAATGATGGATATAGTGTCTTTAGAGTCCCGAGTGATTTGATCCCCTCACTGGGGGAAGATTATCATTATTGACCAATCAGATTACTGCATGCTTGAAATTGCTATCCAACTGAATGATCCTTTCATTAGGGATGCTCTAAAAGAGTTTCAAGACATTAGGGTAGTATCATTAAAAAATGATTCCCTTATGGGGAACTTTATGATCTTGCAAGCCTTATATAATGTAGAAGTTTCATACCAAGATATTCAAATGGTTTCAACATATTTGGATCAAAATATTCCCTTGATGGAGGAATATGATCTACTTACTTGTCACATTTTGGTTGTGAGCTATCCCAACTCACTTGAATTCTTGGAAGTAATTTTATCATTAGATGAATCAATCCTTCAAGTCATAAACATTTGGTTGCACCCACCTAAGGAAATCTTTTATGGGTCCACTTGGAGCATACTTGGTTTAAATCCACCCAAGTTTAGTAGCATCCTTTGTATGTTCCTCGATCTTATCAAGAATATTTGGAAGCATGCATATAGGTTTAAATTATCCCTCTATGAAGATGCATTTGAACCTTTTGCAACCCAAACTTGCCATCGAATCAAACCTGTTGGAAATTGGTGGGTCAACTCATCATATCTATATTTTCCAACATTCCAACAAAAGAGCCTATAAAACATGGGACACCCTAGTCAGAACCACATTTCCATTTTGTCTCCCATGCTGAGTGATTCTCATAGGAATGGGAGCGCAATTAGTCCCATCATAACCTGGAGTTTGAGACCACACACTTTTCTTCCATAGAGTTTTGACCATTTCCTGATGGAATCCCTATTTCATGTCAGTTTATGTAAGAATGTGTTAAAATATCTACATGAACATTTGTGCTTATTGCTTCGGTTCTTATTAGTGATGTTGTGTATCTTCCTTTGCAGACACCTTTTTTTTAAGACGCCTATAGACCATTACTTTTGTTTAGTTGACATATGCATGTGAGAAATATTTGATTCAGGTAGTTGATGGACCATAATTTATGGTGATTTATGATTTTTTGCATTGTCACATGAATTGGCATGAAGTGAACCACATTTCCCCTTTCCTACTTGGCTATTGCACCAGATTGGATAACCGTAGTTTCTTGGTTCTATTTAGTTGTTCATCGATACATAATCCCGCTTTAGATATCCAACCCATGAAGGGAACATCCATAAGAGTGTGCACAACTAGCTCAGTCCTTATTTGCAATATGTATATTTTCTTTGGTCTGACCTGTGCTCTTGAAAAATAGAGTACGCCCATACAACATGCATTCCCTCCCATGTACCATAGAATTATTTATTCTTTTTTTGAGCTAATAAATGAAAAAGTACTAAAAGCTTAAAAACAAAAAAATCCAAAAAGGTGGAGAATTTAATTGTGTCATATTGAATGTTTGAAACAGAGGCAACAGTTAGTCCTAGTCACCCTTGAACATGACACATAATTTTGTATATGCTATCAGTACACCAATTACATTTACAAAAAGAAACTATACCAGTAATTTGAGTAGATATTCACTGATGGGTTATGCTTCCCATCATCCATGGAGCCTTTTGTTAAATTCATCTAGAATTGATGTATTTCGTGATGGTTAGATACTCGAGTCTTATTTTTCCAAGTTCCCATTCTACATCAGGTTATGTGTTCAAGGGAATTCAAACTAGTGCCGTCCATTCCTCAAATATTCCATATCAATTATGTCGGCCTTCCTTGTGTTAGTATACAGTGTTGGATCTCGCATACCTACCAAATTATATCAGCCTATTGATCTCAGTTTCATGTCAATTTATGTGGGATGAATTATTACCCTCCTTCTAATGGATCTATTTCTATTGACACCAAATCGTCATCTAGGAAATGGATCTAGGAACCCCAGTGAGTACCTTGGATATTGCAGTCATTAGTGGTAGGATTCCTCATAAATGACAGTGTGTATACATCAATGAATCCTTTTTGTTTGATTCTAAAAATCAACACCAAAACATCTATTCACACTTGTTAGTTTGTACTCAAGTACCTTGGATTCCATCATCATTGTCAGTGGGTTTCCTCGCATCTGTTATCGGTATACATCAATTACCGGTAATCAGATGGTGTTTTATTATGCTCAGTATCAACTGATATATTCACATGATATAAACTCATACTATCGTTGGTTTGTATTGAAGACCTTTCGAAAGACAATTGTATCACTCATCGGTGCACTTCCCTAGTTGTGCAATATTAACAAATACCATCTCAAAGTACTATGAATACCTAGATATTTTCTACTAATCATATGCACATATATACATTTTTGAATAATTTTATTTTGACATGGATCCAATGTGTATTCTTCTTGTGTTGACATAGATCCATCGATAGGGGTTCACTCTCTGTTGACACCTTTAACTCAGTAATCTCCCTGAGCACCGATCCAGATAGTTTTTATCCTGTCTAACAACACCTGCAGAGCAGATGAGGTCTCACCTAAGATGTTCAAGGGAGGACTGTCAGAACCATGTTTTCATAGTAAGAAGGAGGGTTTATGAATATATTGTTCAACTATTGCATCATTACTTCACAGATCCAATCATAGGTTCATTTATCACAAATTCATATCATCACTCATCATATCCATGTTTTTATATCGCAGCATGATAATCGATGCATAAAAAAATCTACCAACATAACATTATTCAAAACATGAAAGCATCACATCATTCAGAAAGAAGCATCATATTTTAGTATTCATCCATTCATATTACATCACAGAAAGTAGGAAAGCATGAAGATGCAAAAGAATAGTGTTTTCCTCAAATCTCCATCATGTCATATTAACTTCGCATCAAAACTGTAGGTTCTCAAAACAACTCCACAATTCAGATCTTGCATCAAAGATAGATCACAAATGTGCTCTCTAAGTACACAAAATATCTAAAGATGATCATCTCAAAAAGACTCAAGATAATCCAAAATTACAACTCCTATATCTCTTTATAGGCTTGCGCCTTTTACAAAACATTCCACTTAGATCAAATTCCTAACTAGTATGACCAAAAACTACAAAATAATGACTAAAGTTTATAAAATATTACTCAAATCTACAAAACATGACCAATTCACATTATTTGGCATCTTCCTCCTTGCACACCAACTTTTACCTTATGCATCATGCTCAGTGTTGCGCAACTAATTATCCTCAAAACTACCTTCCAACAGGACCCCTGTTAGCACTATGTTTGAATTTTTTTTGAAAACACTCTTTATGTTAATGAGCGAGCATGATCTTTCCTTATTGGCCATTGGATGAAAAGAGGGGTTGGATATATGGTGGTATATCATTCCGCTGATGAAGCATGGAGGAAGAATTTCAAATCATCTCATTGACGGAAATGGAGGTAAAAGGAGTTGAATATCGAGGGACCAGATTTAAAGCACTGCAAATCAGCGATTGAAAGGATTTCCATGGATAAGAGATGCAAGGAATAAGCTAGGGTATTGGATTTTCAAAATCAGTTAAAAAGGTGCATTTTTGAAAGATTTAGATGGATGCAAAGTAAGATCAATGGTGATGGAGTATTCTGGGAATTGAACATTCTTGTGTTAAAAAAGTTTTTCAATTTGCAGAATGGGCTAACAGGTGGAAATATTGAATGAATGGGATGAGAGCGGGGATAGATCTATATTCAGGAGTAATTTTGTGGATTGAAATATCATAGAGAAATTCTAAAATTGAATCCGTAGAAAGTGGTAGCAGCCAAAATAATCAATGGCTCTGATGATGCTTGGGCTTTGATCAATGGATGGGGTGCATTCCGTGAATGCGAGTTGTTCAATAAATCAGTTCTAAAATAATTTGCAGAATGTTAAAGTTTCCACAGTTTGTTGGTCGTGATGAAGGCAGGTTACAGATCAAGGGCTAATATGGATTTTTCCGAATCAAGTTGTGCAAGGTGGTAGTCTTAAGTGTAGGTATTGAGATCTTGCATATGGATTGTGTAGATTTCGAAGAAGATAAAATCTATGGCATGGATTATAAGAAATACGTGATGGTTATTAAACATAAAAAATTATAAAAGCATTTACATAGATTTTCAAAATTTTTATTTTTTTGAGCTTTGGAATTGGCGATAACCCTAATTGTGTGCAAAGTGCCATCTTCGACAGAATCAGAACACCATGCTAATCGACAAGGTAGGCACCCTGAAACCTTCCCAGTATTTCTAAAAATGGATAAGATGGATGAGATAGAAGTGAGAGAAGTGGTGGATAATGAGGAATTAGGGGTTTCCTATCAGAAAGATGAGAATATCTTTGAAGACAAGAATGTTGAAATTTATGATACTATTTTGATGAATGAAACAATTGAAACAACTAAGAACAAGTTGAATTATGAAGGACCAGGGTAGTGATACCCATGGTGTCTTCAAATCTTTCTTTTACTTTTTTTTGTCGACCAGACCCTTGATTGATCTAAATTTGTCGAGTGGTGTGCAAACAACTTTTCTACTACTGAAGGAGTCATTATGAATAAAACTAAGTCTAGGGTCCTTTTCCATGTTCATGCCTCTATTATTCTTAAAGCGCTATTTGTCCCAAATGACTTTATTCCTTTATCCCAAGAATACAAAGAGGAAAATGTCATCCATTTATTCCAAGAATCTATAGCTGAGATTAAAGAATCCTTTTTTAAGTGATGTTTGAAGCCTGATAGTGAGTTTATAGGTTTATCTTATCCTATTGACCTAGTTTTGTTCAATGAAGAAACCCATTCTTGTATTACCTTAGCTAGTAAATTTTTGGGGTTAGATACCAATGGCTATGTTACAGAGTCACTATTGAGTCTATTTTTTGTCCTAATTACTTGCCGAGTTGAGTTTAAACTTTTAGACTGGTCCTTTCAGTCTTGTTTCCTGAAATCTGTTGAGTTTCTAGCTGAGAACATTCACTCTGAGTTAGTCAACTTCCATAGTACTAGATTTTTCAGATTCCAGTCCTTTTTGTTGAAGATGTTCTTGTCACACAATGAAGAAAACCTGCATTTTCCTTAATTGGTACTCATTGATGAAATGACCCAAAGTTATTGCAAGTTTATAAATGGTTTGATGGAAGTAATTTACAACATTTTCTTCCAGAAAACATTACCCAGAGTATTACCAAAAATGAAAGATACATTGCATCTTTCCCCCAGTAAAATGATAGGATATTGGTTCCTCTCAAAGTCTGGAACAATTATAATATTATATAGCTTTGTACATCAGCCTTACATTCTTCCAGCCTTTCTAACAACTAGGATTTTCTCTTTGGAATTTATTAGAAAAAAGGTTAAAGTGGAAGAGGAACACATTTTAAATTTTAGGAAGAGTTTGGATATGAAATTTCAGAGGTAGGGACATATGTTGTCAAAAGTAGAGCTGAATTACCCATAATTGATAATCTTCTGAAGAGAAAGGGGTTTTCTTTGGGAAATGCAATCAACTATGATCCACACTAGGTAATTTCCAAAAGAAGACACGAAAATAACAATAAACCTTTTGAACATATTGAAGTAGCTGGACTCAAGGAGGTAGCTAATTGGGAAGATTATCCTAACAAAGCTCTAGATAATTTCAACATGGAACAGGACTCTATATCTTCCTTAACTAGAAATAATTCTCCTCCCATGGACCTTTCTAATATAGTTGCAGTTTCTAGTAATATCTCATCCTTAACGAGCTTTTTAGGGACTTCCAAGAAAAGAGAGCATCCAAATTTCATGGATACTGAAGAAGTAGATACTTCTAGTACACCAAGGAAGCAAAAAACTAAACAAGAGGGACAAATGGTGCAGGTAAAGAAAAGCAATATGAAAGGTAAAAAGAAACAAGAACAACCCAAACTAACTAGTCTAGAACTTCAATAATATATGTTTGATGGATTAACTCCTAATAAGTATTCATCAAAGGAGGAATGGTTAAATACATACAAGGAAAAATATGATAAAACCTTTGATGAGACAGTGAAGTTATATGAGGAAGTAAGACAGTTGCCTAAGCTAGATGTAACATTGAAAACTATAAGCGATCATTCCAAAGATACTTTGAGTTTGGCCATGACTGTAGGAAATAAGGTATCATAGGTGAATGTGAACCTAGAAAATATCTCTACCATTGAAATAATACACTTTCATAGAGAAAAAAGTGATATTTTATATACAAGATTGCTCAGATATACATTGTAGGTGTCTAAACTGGAGACAAGTAAAAAGAAATCCCAAGATCTCCTAAGGAAAGAAAGGGTTGAAAGCAAGTCCCTTTGAATCAAGATTAAAAAGTTGAAGGATGATCTATTGAAGGTTGATGGGAAATCAGACAAAGGAGCAGTGGATCAAAAGCTATTGGATGGGAAAGAGAAAGAGGTTTAGGTGTTGAGAAAGAAATTAAAAAATTCCTTCCACTTACCTTATTCAGACTTTAGAATTGACTGATTTTGAGAAGGAAAAGGATGCATTAAGTATTGAATTGACAGATTGTAAATCCAAGCTGTTAAAGCTTGAAGAAAAAGAAAAGAAATGGGAAAAGGATACTAAGATTTTGATATAAAATGAGGAAGATTTGAAAACTAAGCTGGAAGCAAACGAGAAGGAATTACGGGAAAAATATGAAAGAATTAAAAATTAATATAATGTTCTTTCTGAAGAAGTAGATACAACCTCTCTTTTTTAAGCAATATCCCAATTAAAGTTGAAAGAGGTAGAGCTCACAAGATTAAAATAATAGAACCAGAATCTAGAAGATATATCTCTGAAAAAAGAAGAATGCAAGAAGAAGTTGGAGGAGAGATGTCAAGAATTAATAAACCAAAATGTCAAGTTAACAAGGTAGGTTATTGTCCAAATGGCCTTGCAAAGATCTAGGAATTTGATTTGGGATGAAATTATTAGAGAAGCCAATAATTTTAGATTATATATAGATTATATTATAGACTAGGAGNGTAGCAAAAAAATTTGAAAGTCCCAATTAAAGTTGAAAGAGGTAGAGCTCACAAGTCCAACATCAATCACACATTTGTGAGATGATCCTTTATCACTCCATAAACTGCCCAATCATCCATGTATACTTCCAAAAATGTCTGTATAAAATCCTTGAATGCAACAACTACGATCCTGGAAAATATTGCAAATGCATTCTTTAGTCCAAATGACATCACCATGTATTGATAGCATCCCCATTCTGTCACAAACGTAATATTTTGGTGATCCTATCTTTCAATCTTGATTTGATGGTAGCATGAAAATCTATCTGTAAACAAATAGATCTCTTTAATGCCCATCCGTGCCAACACTTCAGCAGTAAATGGTGCTAGAAACGGATCATGAAGGCATGTGTCATTTAGCTTTATGAGATCAACATAGATCGAAACCTCACCTGTCTTCTTATCTTGTACAACCATAGGACCTATCCACTCGTATTATTCAATTGTTTCTATGATTCCTGCGTCCAACATCCCGTCAAGCTCAACCTTTACTCTCTCCTTTGATCATGGATTCAAACAATACGAACGTTGTCACACTAGCTTCATGTATGGCTTCAGAGGGATATTCATCTCTCCCAAATCTCCTAGTATCCCATTCATTTCAGAAAAATTTGTTGGAAACAAATATTGGAACTCATGCAACAGATCAGTGATCTTTTCCATTTTTTCTTCATCCTAGTAGTCTCCAATATTCACGAAATTTGGTTGCTCCTTTGTCCCAATGTTGAATTTCTGAATCCTCAATGGTTGATTGACTTTGTTTGACGGTATCTTAGGCATCGCAATATCCTAAATTCCTTCTGTCTCTGGAATGTTGATGTTCCTTGGATCATCACCATCATCAGTCCCTCCTGTCACATTGTAGCACTCCATCATCAATTGCATCATTGGTGCTTCATGTCGGTCCACCGGATATGTGACTAGAACTACCTTAAAAAAAACATCATGTATATGTTGTAGCAGACTATGAATGACTGGATCAACAATCACAAAACTGAAGGTGTGACTTAAACAGATCGAAAACTCTTCCCATGTTGTGTTTTCTCTACGAAGCTTAGTTGATACAGCCATTGTCATGGCATTTCATCCAATGTGTGCACAAAATCATGTACCCACTCCTCCATTGGTTGCAAAACCCACAAGGTATGACATGCAATCAGATGGCTACTGGGATTATTCCTCCCATTATACCTCTCTACTTGGTATTGTTTTGCTTCGCTGAAGCGAAATTCCATCAACCTACAACACTGCGACTGTCAATGGATCATATTCTTATGGGTCTCCTACCACCGTGTTGGAGTAGACTTTAATGATTCATCCAACACAAACAACCACTGTGGTTCTGACACCTTATCTTCAAATTCAATAAGAAATTCAGATCACTCAGGAATTCCCTCATAGGTTGGTAACTCAACAATCTCTGTTGCGACTCAGCGTAGTGACTGAGTAATTTGGCCACACTTCTAAATCGATACCTCTTGCATTCAATTCTTCCAATTCTCCAAGGAATCATCAAAGCCTGAAGATGTGGAGCTAAAAATTCGCCATCCCAACTCTTTGTCAACAATAGGCTGGATATAGTCTTCTGAGATGTTGTATGCATGGTCCCATCCCCCTACAACTTATTCCTTAAATGGTTCAACATACCTTCTTCCTTCATTTGGATCCATGGGGTCCATGAATCTAATATCACAATTCTCAAAGGTCATCACATGCTTCTTGAAATTAATAACTACCAAGCTGTCATTAACCCATCCAATCCCTAGTAGTGCACGATACGAGCTTCCACCATTGACAACCTCAATAACATCAAAGTCCACATAATTCTTCATTCCTTCCACTTTCATTGCTAGATGTGGTATGTTCCCAGTCATTGTCACTATGGCCTGGTTAGCCAATTGCAGCTGTACTAGGGACCAAACTAGCTAGTGGATCCCGATCTTCTTCCATGTTTGTTTTGTTAGAATGTTGACATATGAGCCTAGATCCAAAATGATTGAATATACCTCATCATCCTCAATATGAATATTCATTCTCATATCTTTCCCCATTTCATTCTTATACAGGGAGTTCACAGCAAACTACCTTCACCCTTTCTCTAATTGATACACCAGACTCACAATATCGATGAGTGCATCAAGGTCTTTTGCCAGTGACAGACAACTTTCAAAGAATTTTCGCAAGGTACCATGCTGTCGTGATGGTACTTCTACCAAAGTTGAATAAAAAATAGGTGGCATTTCATAAACATAAAACTTACCTAGATCTCTTCTTATTGCATCATGTGCTTCAAAGAATGTGTCCCTCTCCGTGTCGACATCAAATTGCACCTTCTTTTTCCAGCCATTTGGAATTTTTGAATCAGGCCATTATCCCCTGTTGTCGCATCTCCGTGAGTAATGACAGCAACATAAAATACTATACTCTAGGTTCTGCTAAGATCTTCGCAACTGTTGGTCCTTGGTTTTGGTTCATTGGTGGATTCACTAGATGGTTCTCATTCTAGTTTTCATTTTGGCTATGATTGTAATTCTAATTTTGGTTCTGCAGATGTGGAGTGTTCTTTGCTTGCCACTTCACGATCAGCTACAGACAGTTATCAACAATGTTATCCATAGTGATAATATAAGTACATTGTGCTTGTAGGTTAAATAAATATCTATGATAATGTCCTAGTAGTCTACAATTGTAACATTGTACAGGACTGCAACCTCGTCCTCCTCCTCAACCAAAACCAACTATGGTTGCAGTTGCGGCTTAGGTACAAATTGTGGCTACAGCTATGGTTGTCCTTCCTGTGGTTTCTAATGTGGCGGTGGTCTCTTTGTTGTTCAATATTCTTCCCCCTTCACGTAATATGCATCCATCGTCCTCTCTTGGAGCATATCATATGCTTGAAAATCCTTATCTTCATGCCCAACCGATCAAAAAAACGTTCTATACAAATTTGTCGACTTCAAGACCATCTTCTGTATAAATACACAATATTTGTGTCAATGTCCATGAACTTGGAAGACGTGGCACCATGCAATGTTGCCATGACTCAATGGGTTCAAGGCTCCCAATAGTAGGTAATTTTGAAAGTTCATGCATTGATGCTTATGGTGTCCTTCAGGATCACATTGAGAACACCAAATATCCTCGTAGTGCTCTCTTCCTTTCTTGATATCTTGCAATTGGATCCTTAAGTTCTCTAGTTTTGTTTGAATTTGATTCATACCAACTCCAGTTTCTCCAACAGTTGAAGCTTCTAGATTCGTCATGATCTCCAGAGCCTCGCTCTATGTCGCAATATTTTGTTGCATCAAGGGCATCCCGATATGTGGTACTAACACCTCGATGAACCATTCCTTGTGTTGTACATCACTCATTCCAAAGATGACTTTCTCCATCGGATTCTTGTATCACTAATCAAAATCCCAAATAGTTTCATTTGGGTATTGCTTGATCTCCTTTAACTATGTGATATATTGTGTTTCATACTTAGGATTTATAAACTCCTCAATCAATCCTTTTCTAATATAAGCTAGAGTCTTCACTAGAGTCCCCGTGGGAAAATTTGTAAACTTCATGTACCAATCCAGTGCATGACCTCAAAAGGTCAATGCCAACTGATATTTCTTAACATCATCATCATGAACTTGCTTTATAGTTCAAACTACTTCACATAGAAACCAGTATTGCTTGGGATCCTCAGTCTTGCTCCCCTGAAATAGAGGTAACTTTACATCATCTCCCTCAATCCCGGGCCTTCTTCCTACATTTTTTGATCCGCTACTTTTAGAGTTTTAATGAAATGTTGGAAAACTTGGTGTTGAGATCATTTTTCTTCTAGAGTGTGGCTGTAACACCTCATTTTTTACCCCATTGCATTAAAGGTACAGGATGTATATATTGTAAATGATCACGGTGTGGAGCTAAAGGCCAAGGCCCCACCATTGATCAGTTGTGCTATGTTTTGGATTTAAATTTGTCACTGATGGTATATTGGGGGGCATGCGGCATATATTATGTTGTTCATCATGTAAATATGCATCTATAATTAATTAAATGAACCCGAACAGCTATGTTCACAGCAACTAAATCGAAAGGGGGCATGATCTTCATAAGGATAAGGGTGGGGGGAATTGTCAAACCTTGTCCAATGGGGTAAAAATCCATGTGTCACCTTTCTTTGTTTACCCAACCACCTCCATTGAAGAATTGTTGGTTGTGGTTGAGGCAGTTAATTGTTTTGGGAGTGGGGTGGCAGGACTGTCAGTCCTCACCCACATGCACACTCCACTAGCAAGAAACCTCACGTTGGGAAAAAGGAAGCATTTTTCTTGTAGACATTTTTCCACTCTCCCCACGACTGTGCAAAAAAATTCACGCACTCTCCAATTCACGGCCTCATGATTTTGCTGTTCATCCTCACGCATGAGGGGAAGTCTTGCTCATTCTCGCGCACAGGAGTTTTCCTGGTTTTTACCCATGCCATTTCCTCTACGGATTTGTGAATGATGTGGCTGAATCCTTTCCTCATGGGTTGATTGTGGGGGTCTGTGTTGTTGTTCCTCATGCACAGGTCAGGATATTGTAAATTCCTTCCCAGCGTGGTCTGTGTAATTTTCTTTCGGTGACTTCGTTGCCCTGAACAGGCTGCTGTTCCCCACGTTGCTGGTAATGTATGCTGATACGTTTCTCTTTTGGGACTGTTGATTTCCCATGTCACGAGCTGTGGCTGTTGTAATGTTTGGGGACTATTATCATTCGTTTGGGAATCATTTTGGCCACGATAGGGCCAAGAACGATTCAGGATTTAGCTTTCCCTGTTTAAGTTGTGACAGCTAAATTAATTTCCTGAGTGCAATGGTTGGTCTTCGGACTATGTTGGGAGCAGGGATGGGGGCTTGGGTTGCTTGATAAACTTGGTGGCTGGAAACCACACTGGCAGAGATAGAGGGTTGGCCTTCTTCTCCATCACCCCCGAATAGCACTGGAAGGGAATGCAGGGCCTGAGGGACTGTGTAGCAGAGAAGGGACTGATTCCTTATGTTGGGTGTTTTTGGGTGTCTTAGAGGTCATGCTAGTTCTGGTGTAGGTGTTCCTAGCTCTGTAATGGGCTCACCAGCTTAGCATTTATCCTTTCCCAAATCCTTGATGGCCTGATAAACCCAACTGTGTTGGCTTGGCTATGTTTTGTGCACCCTTGGCTATGTGTAATCTTGTTTGTTCCCTTATTCCTTGGAGAATCATGCCCAACTCGGGGGTGGCAACGCTACTGAGATATTAAGGAGCACGCTGGCCTATGGTTGGGTGGAACATTGCAGCGATGTAGATGGTTGCGGAGCGAAGTTTCCATAAGATAAGTGATCTTGTCCATTTTTACCTCTGCAACTATAATTACTGTTAATGAATGTGATGAACATGTTGAATGCTTGTTTGAATGTATGATGTTTCCACTGTGTCTGATAGATAATTGCATCTGTGCATGATTAAATGTTCATGAGTGCCTGCTCAAGTTCAATGCACATGTTTAAACATTCTATTTTAGCATTTTATGAATTCCCGTGTTCATGGAGCTCTTAGCCTAGATGGTTAACGCCATGGTGGTCGCGTCCTCTTCGTCGGTAAAAGGCATGGGGACATGACAGCGGCGCAGTGCACAGAGGTGTGGGTACATTGTCTCTCTGGGTTGGTATTTCTTGGGCGCAATAGGAGTCTCTCTTGTGCTCTTCCTCTTCTCTTTCTAAAACCTTATTCCACTTCTTAGAATACTGCTTCCTTCCTCAAATTCAATCATAATCTCATCGTAACTCCCATCCATCTACTGCATATCATTCCATCTAACCCTTCTCTTTACGGTACTTGCAACCTCCGCACACCAGGGATCTACTCGTTGGATTTGATCTTCAATATTCCTTTTTCAAAGATGAGCATCCTAATTGAAAGTTGCAACGATAATAGAAACCTACCTCTTGGTCCTTTGAAGAAATCCCTCCCCACATCATTGTAATATTTGATGCTATGTCGACACTAAACTCGGTGATCATGTATTCTTCCAATATTTTGTCAATCCACGCTTTGATATCCCTTGGCACTTTGCTATCTACCTCCTAGAGTTGTTGGATCATCTCTGGGGTCAAGCAAGTCAATTCGCCTCCTTGAAATTTTTTATTTTGATAGGTCAATTACGCCAACCACTCATACAAGATGATCAGATTCTCATAGAAAGAGTACTCGTGGATATCAGAATACAAGTACCTTCCTGTCCATTGTGCTGTCATCAATCCAGGGTTTTGATTCTCCTTTGCCATGAATTCCTAAGCCTTCTAGTCGAACCAGTATTGAATCATTGGTATTGTCGGATGCCACAACATGTATTCCTTCTTTGTGCACTATAGGCCCAAAAACAAAACCATTTGTTAAAATAGATCCATTGACAGGGGTTCACTCTCTGTCAAAAACCCTAACTTAGCGATCTCCCTGAGCATTGACCTAGACAGGTTTTACCATGTCTAGCAACACCTACAGAGTAGATAAGGTCTCAGCTGAGATGTTGAAGGGAGAATTGTTTTTACAAAGAGAAAATCCTATGGCTTGGGGTACCACAACAGACAGCTTGACTCCAGAAATCAATCCTTTCCAATATGAAATAGAAATTAAATGTCTAACACTAAAGGATTAGACCTCGTACCTTATTTCGGATGGTTGAAGTAGATACCGGTTGAGCTTTCCAATCTTCAGCTTGAATTGATAGATTACTTCCTCAACAACAAGTAAACAATACAAGCATTCTATATATCATGGTGTTAGATCTATTCTAGCATATATAATCAATAATGTACAAGCATTTGACATAATCCCATGGATAAAATATTCATTCAAATACACATTATTGGACAGGAAAATATATTTCTATTAATATAAATCAGAGATTACAAGATACAACCTCTGTCGGCACGTCTACAAACTGGAGAAACTGAATCCCCCACTTGTGCCTCCACCACTTCAATCCTCCATCTCTTGATAGCAAGCTCACAAGCAAAAGGAAAGCTTGGGAAGAACACACTAGTGCTCCAAGGGACAAAGGGATGCAGACTCAAGCATAAGTTCTGACAACAATGGACTATAGTTTCTTTTCTCTCAATTCTCTCTTCTTGCCTTCAATGTACCAAGGGGTTCCTTATATAGATTTTCAAAGGGGTAATGAAAGGTCGAATCTGAGTGATCTCAAGGCATAGGGAAGGCTAGGAGTCAAATGAGTTGGATCCATGTCAAAGAAAACTCCAAAAGGATTTGGATTATGCACACATCCCGATGTACATGGTTTTAGTGGTCAAACCCGCGTATATATGCGCTTATAGGTTTAAAAGTCACGTGTATCATTTTTCATATGTTTTTAGGGATGACCAAGGAAACATCAAAGGAAAAAAATGGTCCATGGGGTCTAAGGAGTCTGCAGCAGGACAGGGGAAGGCCATACAAAGTGTGATTCACCTAGAGTGGTGAAATATGCTATAACAGATGCCCCCTAATGTGTGAGGTCAAAGGGGTCATATGATGGACGAAATACATTATAAGTCCATCCCAGAAGTGGAGTGATGAAGGATCCTAAATGGAAGACCAGCCACCTAATCAACATAGTACAATAATACAACTCTGCATATAACTGCAAGTACATATAGCAGTCCTAGATACATAAGAGTGCAATGGCCATGAATAGGCATGATACATGATATCACATATGTGGTCATCGCCATGTACAATATACATAGATCAAAATCTCCACGATGAATATATACATAGGACCATGATCTCCATAATGGCTGAAGATATAATAGATCAAGATCTCCATAGTGGCTGGAAATATCTGACATATACTGGAATCAAGTCATGAGAGCTGAAATCCCATGAACACTAGGACAATCAAGGAGGTAGCATATAAGAGATGCCACCAATCTAGAAAGTCTTCTACACAAACTACTACGAGTACATGTCCTACTATGCAAATAGAGGTGTCGAGGTCAAACATAGTAGTCCATGGTTTGAGTACCGGTCCTTAATGTATACCATTAACAGACACGAGATAACCCACCGATAATGAAAATGGGAATCAAGGTACTAGAGTGAAAACTAACAAGTGTGAATAAATGTGTTGAGGTCAAACACTTGAGAGGATCCATCGATCAGGGGACATTGATGTATTCCCAAAAAATTGTTGATGGCGAGAGAACCTGCCACTGATGACTGCAAGTCTCAAGGCACTAAAAAGGACTCTAGACTCCAATCCCAGAATAAATGATCTGAAGTCGATGGGATAAAATCCATTGGAAGGAGGGCATTAAGGCATCCCCCATCATCCAACACAAGATACTCAACAAAGCTGTATAATGTGGAAGGACTCGATCATAAGGTGCATGAACCAGTAACTGTAGCAAGAATGGTCGACATGCAAAGTCAAGATAACTGAGGAAAGGCTGACTTAGGATTCAAATTCCTTCGAACAAGAGCATAACAACATATGGTGACTGAATGAAGGTAGCATGGAATCGATATACAAAATAGGACATCTCTTTGACACGGGAGGCATCAATAGAGGCTCCATAGAGACTGAAAGCTTAACCAGTCAGTGAAGATAAACTCAGATAAATGAGTACAGCTCCTAAAGTCAAACTATAACCCAACCAATGGATGTGATATACAGTGCTCTGTTCAAAGGCAACACGACTCGACAGCTTCCATAGATAACATCTTTCCTTGTCCAGCTTTTTGGTTTTTTGATTTTTATTGGACTTTTTCAGTTATTTGAAAAGCTTGAAAAAAGAATAAAATAGCTTTATAGTTACAGACTAGGAGGAGATATGTCATAAGGGCAAACAAACTAGTTCCATGCAGTGGAACATACCTATGCTCAATGCAAGGATACATGTGTAGGATATCAACACTTGAGGGAAAATCCCCTCCTGGTAAAAAGGGAATCAAGCTGCGAAGGAAATGAAAAATGGCTATGCATGGCTAGACATGAGACAAGCTCAAGCTATATGGCTGAAACGCAATGTCAGGTGAGCCGACATAAAGCTCAATAAGGCAGGCAAATCTCATGATAATGCATCCACAACTTGACATGAGGGAGTCTCGGGGAAATGGCTAGCATAAAGTTCAAGAGGAGTATGAAGCTCTTGCTCAAGGACATGGTGGNGATCCAACGTTCACACATCCACCACCACCCCCATAAGGGTGACCACCGGTGTAAAGACCGAGAGAAGGGAGTCAACATCCTCCACAAATGGAGTAGAGGGCAGTATGTGA
>LPNX010036863.1:0-150804 GCA_001517045.1 Pseudotsuga menziesii
ATTTTTAAGATCAAAACAAATCCAATCCACAATGTTTGAGACTCCTTTATTTATGGGACCTTGATGTAACTACCCTATATTTTACGATAACAATACTAAGTTATATCTTAAAATTCATAATGGTCAATGGTAAAAGTATAAATAACAATAATAATTTATTTCTAAATTCAAGTCAATAAAAAAACTAATTTGATGTCTAAAAAGGCCTAATTACTAAATCTACAATAACATTAAATTATGTATTTCGCCCAAATTTAAATTGATATTGGCTGAAACTTCAAAAACCGGAAAGATGATGGTCTAACTATAACAAATTCCTATATATCGGTCTTCATATGCATTCTCATAACATTTTTTCTCTGCAACTGAACGGGGAAGTCTTGAGAACGAAATGGCGGGTATTGATGTGGTGGTCTCTGCAACTGAAGGGGAAAGTTGTGAGAACGAAATGGAAATTGGGGGTTACGATGTGAATGTGGAAGCATTCGAGCGTAGACTGTTTGAAGCAGGCACGCAACTGGAACATACACTTCTCTCCGGCAATGGGCAGCTTCTACTTCAATCCTTGGCCAAAGTGGAGCTCTGTTTATCCATGGTGAAACAATTACACTCTCGACCAATGCCGGAATCACTGCACCATGCAATTCTTCCATCAATGACTACACTCATAAACCCAGATCTTCTGAGGCACCCAGACAAAGATGTGAGGCTGCTGGTCCTCAATTGCCTCAGCCAAATCACCAAAATAACAGCACCCAACGAGCCATTCGAGGAAGATGTGATGAAAGAAATACTTGAGCTCATTGTACAATCTTTTCAAGATCTGGGGAAGATGAGCAGTCCCTCCTTTAAAAGAAGGATTTTCATTCTCAAGATTGTTGAAGAAGTCCACTTATGCACACTCATGGTGGACCTTGACTTGAACAATCTCCTACTTGAGCTGTTCAAGCATTTTTTTGCTGCTGTTTCTCACCATTCTTATTCTAAAGATGTATATGATTCCATGAAAAAGATTATGGAGCTCGCTTTGAATGAAATTGAAGATATCTCGGACGAGCTATTGTCTGTTTTACTCGTCAACTTGAAGAGAGAAATGAAGGACTCCTCACCGGTTGCCCATGCTTTAGCCATACTTGTCGTTGCATCTTGCGTTGAAAAGCTGAGACCATATTTGAGAGCAAGATTTCCATCTTCTCTGGCAATTTCTTGCACCTGTCTACATGGGTACGATCAAATTATTTCTGATATGTATCGCTCTGTAATTCAAGAGAGGAATGCTAGTCAGTATGCAGCTCCTACAGAAGAGGTCGTGCTCACAGAAAACTGTACTGCAGAACCTGCAAGTACATCTTGCTTGACAGAAGAGGTTGTGATCACAGAAAACTGTACTACAGAAGCCACCACGGAATTCTTGGATAATGCAAACTCTCAATTGTATACAGATGATCATCATAAGGAGAAGAGTGAAGCTGATCTGAGGTTGGTACGTTTGTTTTCACACATCCCTACATTTCCATTTGCATTTCCAGATACATGTGAACGCAAACGAGGGCTCTCAACAAATCGATCTTATGGTAAAGATGAAGAATCCAGTTCGGTAGGAAGAGCAGAAACAAGATCCAGTGGTGTCGTTTTGTCAGAATCCAGCAATAACGTTTCAAGCTCGAAATCGTTGAACCGTAAGAGGAATTCTGCAAAGAGGAGGAAAGCTGGCAGGAATTCTGCGAAGAAGATGGGAGTCTCCGATGAAGTAGATTTTTGAAATTAGGGAAGTTCATTCATGTTTGGTTTGTTCGTAGAACTGGCAATTGAATAATCTTAGTGCTGTCTCTAACTCACTGTTATCTTTAAGTAGAAGCCCATCTCTAGAGTAGAGTAGATTGTTATCTTTAACTAATAAGGCCATCTCTAGGGTAGTTTGCCATCTTTAACTAATGAAGGCTATCTCTCTGAGTAAAATTGGCTTTCTGAGTAAGAGTAGATTGCTATCTTTAACAGTTGAAGGCTATCTCTGAGTAAAATTGGCTTTGAACAATGAATGCTTAAGCTAAATTCTTGAATGTGCTAAACACATGTTTTTCTCCATTTCTTCTTCAATTGGATCCATTTTACATTTTCACCTATGATGTTGGGAAGAGCTCAGAAGTTAGTTAGTTTTTCTCCATTTCTTCTTCTTTGATGTGATCCATTTTACATTTTCACTTATGATGTTGGGAAGAGCTCTGTTCTATTTTTATCACACATCTCCACTCTCATATGTGCAATAGTGGGCATGACTAGTGTTTTTGAAGTTTGCTTTTCTCTAATATATCGAAAGGTAGACATGACAAGTGTTTTTAAAGTTGGCTTTTCTCTAATATATCCAAAGGTAGATATGACAAGTTTTTTTAAAGTTGGCTTTTCTTTAGCACATTTGAGGCTGGTTTCTCTTTAGCACACATATCCACTCCAATATGTGCAAAGGTGGATACATACGAGGTTGGCTTTTCTTTAGCATACATTATGTATAAAGATGGATGGATACGGATAGGCCAAAGTGTTTTTGAGGTTGGTTTTTTAATTTTCTAGTGGAAGGTTTTAAATTTAGTTTGTTTGTTTTTCTCAGTTTGTTTTTCTTTGATGTAATTCATTTTACATTTTCACTTATGATGTTGGGAAGAGCAATATCAACTATTTGTTCTATTTTTATTACACGTCTCCATTCTAATATGTGCAATACTGAACATGACAAATGTTTTTGAGGTTGGCTTTTCTCTAATATATCCAAAGGTGGACATGACAAGTGTTTTTGAAGTTTTCTTTTCATTAGCACACATTTGAGGTTGGTTTCTCTTTAACTTACATATCCACTCCAATATGTTCAAAGGTGGATAAATATGAGGTTGGCTTTTTTTAAGCATACATCTTTACTCTAATATGTATAAAGATGGATCTAGGTCAAAGTGTTTTTGAGGTTGGCTTTTTAATTTTCTACCGGAAGGAATTCAATATGGGTTTCAATTTTAAACTTTTGATAAGCTGGTTTGGGATTTTAATTCTAAGGAGGAAAAAGTTTCTGTTTTTTGGTTTATTGTTCTCTATTTATGGAAGATAGTATTAGTAGTATTGATTGGTGGACGAATTGGTTGTGGAGAGGTTCTATCCGTCTCGAACTCAAGTTATTTATCTTGTTATGTTCGTTTTTTTTTTTTGTCTTGGGATATCCTGCAGAAAAGGGGGTTTGTTGGGCCTAGAAGATGCATTTTATGCTGATTTTTGGTGGGATGGTGATTAGGTAGGGGAAAATATGCTAAATTTGTACAAAAGGAAAAACCTTTTAGTTACCTTCCACTTTTTGTGATGTCAGAAGTATGGAAAGCCAGAGATAAAGCCATCAATTCCAATAAGTTTAAGAGGGTAGAGGTCATTTTATCGAAGACTATTTCTTCTTTTTTTGAATGGAATACTAATATCTCTGTTGGGAAGACTAAATTTTGTCATTCTCCCTCTCTTTTGATCGAGCATCCTGTTGGTTTTTTTGATGGGGCGACTTCAAATGGGGTTTATGAAGGTTAAAACCCACATCAATAAAAACTATAAATGGGTGGTTTAAAAATAGGGATTTGGATTTAATTCTTGGATCCATGACCTTATGATTGCTAAGCATCCACTTTTCCCAAAAAAATGCATTGCAAGGTTAAAATCCACATTATTAAAAACTCTAAATGGATGGTTTAAAGATAGAAAATTAGATTTAACTCTTCCATGGTCTTATGATTGTTAAGCATCCACTTTTCGAAACAAAATGCATTGCAAGGTTAAAACCCACATCATTAAAAACTATAAATGGTTGGTTTAATGATAGAAATTTGGATTTAACTCTAATATCAATCATTATGTTAGTGTGAAGCACTAATTCGTTCATGGATCATTGGATATTGGAGCTTATATGTTTTCATTTTTTTTGGCATATCTAATTTATTTTATTCCAAATTGTTGAGCAAAGCATGTGAAATGGGTATACCAATTTAACATAAATAAATAAATTGCGAAACAGTAATAACATTAAGAAGCTTGAAACTATGCAATGTATTATTATGTTCAATTAGCATAAAATTCATTTTTGGGGGCACTTTCCATTTTTTGAATTCATGATTTTCTTATTTGATGATTGAACCCTTACTTCCCCTCATTTTGAGGATGGTACACAAGGTAAGCCATTTGGGAGCAGTTAATCGCACCATAACCCCATTGGGAGTGAGGCCTTTGCATAGCCACCTGGGGATTTGTGTTGGAGACATTTACCACCTTACACACTCATTTTGGTCAATTTGGCCTAGTTAAACCACTATCCTAAGTATGATTGGATTAATTACATCAGTGGAGCATTAAATTTCATCAGCTAGATCACATCCACGCCTACCTTCAGTCAAGGAGGCTAACTTATCCTTCTCCTACATTCGGGGAGGCTAACTGGAGCACTCCGAGAGTGATTTGAGTGATATTAATACACCTAATTGCTAACTGATGGTTACATTCAGTTAAAAAAGGTAGTGAAGGCGCATCCCTTCATTAAATTGATTATTTAATGATTATTTAATGAACTGGAGTCAACAGGGGCACCTCCAACCACTTTTGATGTTCAGTTACACTTCAGTTAACCTCATCGGGTTTCATTGGAATCATTGAAGCGCTAGCACTTGATGGTTGGCTTGCTATGACATGTGTCTAATCTTTTTCAGTTGAGACTCAGTCATTTATTGCACTCCGACTTCAGTTAGGGCTCAGTTGAGTCAATTAGGGTTTTGATCAGTGGTTAACTTGAGTGTTGACTGTGGCTTACTTTCAGTTAAGCTAGACTCATTCATTCAATTCGAATGAACTCCTTAGGAATTTGAATTGCTTCTCATTCATGCTTGTAGCATGACATTGTATTGTATTACTCATTCTTTGTGTGAATATACAGAGTGGCTACTCATTCTGTAGTCCGATTACACCATTTCATGAGTTATTTGTTAATTAATATTTGATGAGATTGATGTTTAGTCCCTAGATCAATGTGCAAGATTAATATGGTATCAGAGCTCATGGCGGGATGAAGCTCTATCTCTCAAAAACAAGCGTTTTGACAGATTTCTGCATGAAAATTGAGCAATAGCTCAAAAATCCAGCACTGCACCAGAAACCAAGGCTTACCACTTAATACCCCAAGTAAAGAACTTGTTGATCAAGCTTTCCTGATTGACTATGCTGGGTGTGATGAAAGCCTAAAATGTGCAGGTTGTTTGACCTTACATTGCCCTTTCTATTGTGATTTTTAGGTTTTCTACAAGTGAAGCATTCGCTCCAGCACATCTAGATGGCCTCCTCATTAGATCTTTTGACTCCATACAATTTCCACTCATGGAAAGGTGGCATGGAGATTTAGCTGCGCTCCAGAGGAATCTATAGATTCACCATGGACACTGAAGATGAGCCTGGTTCTGCCATAGAAAAATCAAGATTCTTGAACAAGAAGGATGAAGCATTCAGTTTCTTGTGCCTCTCTATTTCTCGGGATCTTCTTTTCCATCTTGCGGGATTGAAGACTCCAAAAGAAATATGGGACAAATTGGAAACTCTATATGGAAATCAAGATGAATTGAGAGCTTACCATCTCGAAAATGAATTGATGTCTCTCCAGCCTTCCAATTTCGAGACTCTGAATGACTTTTTCACAAAGTTCAAGCACACTGTTTTACTCTTGAAGCAATGCAAAGTGGAGAAGGTGGATGATCAGCTCATCCTCACCATACTCTCCAAACTTGGGGCTGATCATTTAGTTTTTGTTTCTACATTTCGTGTGGGGAAGCTCACAACCTATGGATGGAATATGCCTACACTCAATGCCTTCATTGAGTCCCTAACAAGTGAATATGACAAGCTTGTCCAGATGGGGATCATCAAATCTTCCCGTGATGAATCCCTCCATGTCTCGCGGCCCAAAGATCTGAAGGGTAAAGGAAAGCTGGCAGGAATTCTGCGAAGAAGATGGGAGTCTCCGAGGAAATAGATTTTTGAAATTAGGGAAGTTCATTCATGTTTGGTTTGTTCGTAAAACTAGTAATTGAATAATATTAGTGTTGTCTCAAAGTCACTGCTATCTTTAAGTAGAAGGCCATCTCTAGAGTAGAGTAGATTATTCTCTTTAACTAATAAGGCCATCTCTAGAGTAGTTTGCTATCTTTAACTAATGAAGGCTATTTCTGAGTAAAATTGGCTTTGAGTAACAATAGATTGCTATCTTTAACTAATGAAGGCTATCTCTCAGTAAGATTGGCTTTCTGAGTAAAATTAGCTTTGAACAATGAATGCTTAAGCTAAATTCTTGAATGTGCTAAATGCTCAGAAGTTAGTTTGTTTTTCTCCATTTCTTCTTCTTCGATGTGATCCATTTTACATTTTTACCTATGATGTTGTGATGTTGGGAAGAGCTCATAAGTTAGTTAGTTTTTCTCCATTTCTTCTTCTTTGATGTGACCATTTTACATTTTCACTTATGATGTTGGGAAGAGCTCTGTTCTATTTTTATCACACATCTCCACTCTTATATGTGCATTAGTGGACATGACAAGTGTTTTTGAAGTTGGCTTTTCTCTAATATGTCGAAAGGTAGACATGACAAGTGTTTTTAAAGTTATATTTTTTCTAATATATCCGAAGGTAGACATGACAAGTGTTTTTAAAGTTGTCTTTTGTAAAGTTGTCTTTTATTTAGCACATTTGAGGCTGGTTTCTCTTTAGCACACATATCCACTTCAATATGTGCAAAGGTGGATACATACAAGGTTGGCTTTTCTTTAGCATACATTTTCACTCTAATATGTATAAAGATGGATATGGATAGGCCAAAGTGTTTTTGAGGTTGGTTTTTTAATTTTCTAGTGGAAGGTTTTAAATTTAGTTTGTTTGTTTTTCTCCATTTCTTTTTCTTTGATGTCATTCATTTTACATTTTCACTTATGATGTTGGGAAGAGCACTATCAACTATTTGTTCTATTTTTATTACACGTCTCCATTCTAATATGTGCAATACTGAACATGACAAGTGTTTTTGAGGTGGACTTTTCTCTAATATATCCAAAGGTGGACATGACAAGTGTTTTTGAAGTTTGCTTTTCATTAGCACACATTTGAGGTTGGTTTCTCTTTAACACACATATCCATTCCAATATGTTCAAAGGTGGATACATATGAGGTTGGATTTTTTTAAGCATACATCTTTACTCTAATATGTATAAAGATGGATAGGCCAAAGTGTTTTTGAGGTCGGCTTTTTAATTTTCTACTGGAAGGCATTGAATATGGGTTTCAATTTTAAACTTTTGATAAGCTGGTTTGGGATTTTAATTCTAAGGAGGAAAAGGTTTCTGTTTTTTGGTTTATTGTTCTATTTATGGAAGATAGTATCACTGGTGGACAAATTGGTTGTGGAGAGGTTCTATCCCTCTCAAACTCAAGTTATTTATCTGGTTATGTTTGTTTTTTTTTGTCTTGGGATATCCTGCAGAAAAGGGGGTTTGTTGGGCCTAGAAGATGCATTCTGTGCAAGTCAAAGGCTTAATCAATTATCAATTTATTTGGTAAGTGTATTATTTAAAGATATTGGTTTTTATTAATGAACCATTTTATGCTGAATTTTTGGTGGGATGGTGATTAGGTAGGGGAAAATATGCTAAACTCGTACAAAAGGAAAAATATTTTTAGTTACCTTCTACTTTTTGTGATGTGGGAAGTATGGAAAGCCAGAGATAAAGCCATCTTTTCTAATAAGTTTCAGAGGGTAGAGGTCATTTTATCGAAGATTATTTCTTCCTTTTTTGAATGGAATACTGATATCTTTGTTGGGAAGTCTAAAATTTGTCATTCTCCCTCTCTTTTGATCAAGCATCCTGTTGGTTTTTTTGATGGGGCGACTTCAAATGGGGTTTATGAAGGTTAAAACCCACATCAACAAAAACAATAAATGGATGGTTTAAAAATAGGGATTTGGATTTAATTCTTGGATCCATGACCTTATGATTGCTAAGCATCCACTTTTCCAAAAAATGCATTGCAAGGTTAAAATCCACATTATTAAAAACTCTAAATGGATGGTTTAAAGATAGAAAATTAGATTTAACTCTTCCATGGTCTTATGATTGTTGAGAATCCACTTTTCGAAACAAAATGCATTGCAAGGTTAAAACCCACATCATTAAAAACTATAAATGGTTGGTTTAATGATAGAAATTTGGATTTAACTCTAATATCAATCATTACGTTAGTGGGAAGCACTAATTCATTCATGGATCATTGCATATTGGATCTTATATGTTTTTATTTATTTTTTGGCATATCTAATTTATTTGATTCCAAATTGTTGAGCAAAGCATGTGAAATGGGTATACCAATTTAACATAAATAAATAAATTGCGAAACAGTAATAACATTAAGAAGCTTGAAACTATGCAATGTATTATTATGTTCAATTAGCATAAAATTCATTTTTGGGGGCACTTTCCATTTTTTGAATTCATGATTTTCTTATTTGATGATTGAACCCTTACTTCCCCTCATTTTTAGGATGGTACCCACGGTAAGCCATTTGGGAGCAGTTAATCGCACCATAACTCCATTGGGAGTGAGGCCTTTGGATAACCACCTGGGGATTTGATACCAAGACCTTCTACTTGCATTACACAACACTCAACTTCTTGAGCTAAATCATTGGGCTATGTTATTCATTCTTTCTTTATTCTTGAAATTTTGTAATATATTATAGGACTTGATTTCCAGTTGTAATGTGCAAGCATTGGGTGACATGCTTTGGAGGCATTTCATCTCTATGATTTTGGCATTTTTTTGGTTTTTGTGATGTCCCCAAGACCGAATCCAAGGCCAAGGACACCAGGAAACCCAAGGGGAAGGTTGATTCAAGGGAATGCACAAAAGAATAAGGGTAACTAAGGCTAGGCCAAAATGCCAAAGTGCCACTAAAATAAAACATTCAACCTTTTAAAATGAAATGCACGAATACAAATGTAGATCATGCCCCAATATACATGCTATGCAAGGTAAATGCAAGCATGAAATGCAACCATATATGATAAATCCATTAACATGATTTCAAACATGAAATATCAGATCTATTACAACCATTTAAACTTTAATATAATCATATCTGTAAGCCATCATTAAGCAATGTAAGTAAGAAGATCTACAAGCTACCACAATCAATCATATTAATAGTGTTAAAAATCAGATCTATTGACTACCATATACAACCATATTAACATAAACAAAATCAAATATGAAGGCTTCCATCTACAACCATATAAACAATAAATCGATTAGATCTCATGGATTCCACCTACAATAATATAAATGACAACAAAGTCATATCCATGAGCACATATATATAAAAAATTGTAGTAAATAAACATATAACAAAATACTTATCTTTATGAAAATCATATAGCTTCAATAGGACAACATTCCACCCAACCATAGACATGCCATGACCATGCATCTTTCAACATGACAATCACCCTTGAGTTGAGGCCATAGATACATAAGAGATGTGCTCTCAAACCAAAAGGTATGGTGCGCTCATCTCAACACTGGGAACATTGGCACACAAAAAAACAATATCTCAATCAAATTGGAACTTTCTTCAATGAAACAAAAGTATTCCTGGTTGGAAATGACATTCTTGATGCAATGGATTAGGTATCACAACCCATAAATGCTCAGAAATATTTGAAATAGAACATATGGTTTCACCTTTCTCAACATCATGAGAATACCACAACTACACCTTTCATTATATCAACTTTCCAATCCATCTACACTGCCTAGCAAGTTGTGACTCCCCTCTCTACATAAGCCTCAAGATATCACCTCATCACCCAGGATTTACAAGCTATATTGGACAGAGATAACCAATGGGATAAGGAATCATGTTGTGTAAGAATAAATCAATCTTAAATCCCCATTATAGGGTCTTCAAACCTCATTATAAGGCCTTCAATCTTCCTACAATACAATGCATCTTCTAATTGACAACATGTATATCCTAGATAAGAGAGAATTCCCCTGCACTGGAGATCTCAGAGAGAGAAAAATAGTGGAAGAGAGCCAATTTGAATACTTTTTTATCCATTCAAATTCCAAATAGAGTGACTCAAATTCCAAGAGTGGTAACTCAAATTCATTGAGGGTTACTTAATTCATGAGAGAGAGAGAGGTTACAATTAGATATTCCCTTTCCTAGAATAGAAAAAGGTGAAACAAGAGGGAGGGATGGGTTACACTTTTTCAACGAGTGTAGGATAAAAATAATAAAAAATAAGGTCCAACAAGTAATGTTATGGAGATCAACAACTCCTGGTCCCTAACCCCCTCACATGTGGAATCTCGGGCCCCCATTCTTGTTAGTTTTCCATGTTGAGTTAGTTTTTTTATTAAATAATAATAATAATAATAATAATAATGTCCAAGTCCATAGTCTTGACACCTTTTTCCATAATGACAAAAAAAAAACATATGTCCAGGGATTAACATCTGAGGTATTACATTCTCCTCCCCCTTAAAATAATGTGTTGTCCTTGATGCATAGTTATTGCATACATGTGGCAACACAAAATTTCAAAAAATATGAGGGTATGCCTCCCTCATAACATCTTCTAAATACTAAGTAGCATCTTTAGGATTGTAATGGGTCCATTGGACCTTTACCTATCCGATCTCTCAATTCCATAGCAACTTGACTTATCTTCCCAATATGGAAACTGGTTGTATCAGAAAATCCCTTTCCATTTCCACCTAAATAACATTCCAATAAATCACATGATTAACATAGGATATATACTTTTTCAAAAAAGATACATGAAATACAATATGAAGTTTCATGCAAGCAGGAAATGCAAGCTCATATGCAATAAGACCTATCATAGATAAGATCTCAAAGAGTCCATAATATCTAGTATCTAGATTGGAATAGTTCTCCAAGTTCAAGGAGGTCTTCCTAAGTCTAACCTCCAAAAAGACATTATATCCAACTTTAAATTGTATGTCAATTCTAACATGATATGCACAACGTTTCTATATGTCTTGAGCTAATTTCAGATTCTAATTGATATTAATCATCTGATCTTTCATGTCCTTCAGAAGCTCAGATCCAATGATGATTCTATTTGTTGGATTAACCCAATTGATAGGAGGATTGTACTTTCTTCCATACAATGCCTCAAAATTATTCATCTTCATAGAGGCATGATATCCATTATTATAGGAAAACTCTACCATGTGAAAATAATCCTCCCACTTTGATGTTTGATCCATCACAAACATTCTCAACATATCTTCAATCACCTGATTGACTCTTTCTATTTGACTAACTGTCAAAGGATTGTATGTTGTACTCATGTTCATATTTGTGCCAAATCCTTTGAAAAATCCTTTCCACAACTTAGAAGTAAACTTGACATCCCTGCATGACACTATAGCTTTTAGAATCCATGCCTGACAACAAATTTTGTACAGATGTTTGCAATGTTAGATGTCTTATGAGTTGTATTTATTAGAATAAAGTGTGTATCTTTAGTCAACTTATCTAGCACCACCATGATGACATCATTCTATAGTCTTCTATTAGGCAATTTTGTGATGAGATTTGTCATCACTACATCCCACTTATATATGGGTATTGTTAATGGTAGCACCAAACAAGTTGGATGTCGATGTTACACTTTAACCTTTTGACATTCCATGTATTTGGATATGTACGCTACAACATCATTATTCATTCCTGGCCAATAGTACTGCTTCCTTATTGTTGTTACTGTCTTCAAATAACCCAAATTCCCAACATAAGACACATTATGCATCTCGTTCAGAACCATCTTCCATATATCTATAGAGTCTGGCACATAAACTCTGTCCTTATGCATCAAGATTCCATTTTCTTCCAACCTACAATTATCAAACTTTGGTGGTACATTTTGTTGTTGTAATCCATCTATTATCTATTGGTAATGTTCATATGTAGAATTGTCTTCAATGATATCATCTTTCAAATATGATGTCATAATACTAATAGCTGCTACATACATCACATGTATATTCCTACTAAGTGCATCAAATACATTATTCTCATTTCCTTTGTGCTTGACATAAAATTCATATTCATATAGAAATTCCATCCACCTTCTTGTCTTGCATTCAAGGTATGATGCTCAAACAAATACTTCAAATCATCATGATCAATCCTTCATTCAAACTTCTTTCCCATCAAGTAGTGCCTCCACATCTTCAAGGCATGAATGATGGATGCAAGATCCATGTCATGAGTGGCACAGTTTTGTTCATGTTCTTTCAACTTTTCAGATTCATAAATGATTACATGGCCATTATGAGTTAACACTCCACCAATTCCTTGCTTACATGCATCAATGTATACTACAAATCTTTCATCATGATCTGCAATATTCAGAACTGGTGTATTGGTAAGCATTTACTTGGACACTACCTAGCATATTGATTCTCCTTACATATCCAACATTCAATAGGTGGTCTTGGTTTTTTATCTAAATGTTCTTCTCCTTTGGTTTTGCTTTTCTATTGAATACTATTTTTGAATGATGGAGGCTTGAATCCTTTCTTTCTCTATTCTGTGAGTTTAAAACTCATGCAGAGAATCAAAACATACATATTCTTTTAAGAAAAATATATATTACACCAAAACATTCACACATAAGCACATATATTTACCCTTGACACCCTTAATCGAGAAAACCATCAAAACCTTGGAGCCACACCTCATATTTTATCATTTCTAATAATGAATCCCTCATAATAAAAAATATATATTGAAAATCATCCAATACCCTAATCCGTTAACTCAGATTAGAAAATAGACTCCAATCTGTTAACTAGAACTAAATTACATAATTTTAGAAAATTCCCCAAAATAACCAAAAACAACCTTATTTCTTTTTAGAAGGTGTCGACAAGGATCATCAATCGCGGCGTTGATAGGCACACCTCCGCTCTCTACACACATGAAAATAATATAACATATAACCAACATTACACCACTTGTTATTTTCTTTGCATAACAATGAGTCATGTACTCATAAAGGCATAGGTTCATGGCACCAATGTCCATAGATTTTCTACACCAAGAGAACTTCTCTATACTAAATTTTTTTGTTAATGAGTCTGCAACATTCTTCAAGGTGTTAGCCTTATCCAACAACACCTTCTTGTATTCAACCACATCTATTACACAGTGATATTGTACATCAATATGCTTTGTCTTAGCATGATAAGCATGGTTCTTTTCTAGGAAAATTGCACTTTGGGTATTGTAATCTAACCTTACAAATTTTTGTACAAACCCAGTACCTAAACACAGTCTCTGCAACCATAATTTTTCTTTGCTAGAATGTGTGACTTCCATGTATTCAAATTCTGTAGTTGAGAGTGCAACTACAACCTGTCTCTTTCTCATCCAATTGACAACTCCTTCAAATAGGTTAAACACATACCCACTTGTAGATCTTCCAGGATCAATATCTCCAACCTAGTTTGCATCAAAAAATCCATGTACATCTAATACTCTATATAGTCTAGGTCTTTATTGGTAGTAGATTGCATAATCTATGGTGCCATGCAAGTATCTGAAGACCCTCTTTACAACTTACCAATGCTCTTTCCATGGATTTGACATATATCTGCTCAAAAATCCCATTGCATGAGAAATGTATGGTCTGGTACATACCATTGCATACATCAAACTTCCAATTACAATGGCATATGCAACCCATGAAATATATTCTTCCTCTTCCTATGAATGGGAACACTACTCTATAGATAAATTTACACCTACAGGGATAGGAACCTTGACCATCTTACTTCCCTACATGTTAAATATCTACATCTCAACATATTTTCTTTGATTTAACCATATCTTCCTACTTGCATGATCTATTCTTATCTCCATTCCTAGAATGAAGTTTGCAGCACTGAGATCCTTCATGTCAAATGTGGAGGATAGGCGAGAGTTCACCTCCTTTATAACATCTTTGTTGTTTCCAATAAGCAACATGTCATTGACATACAGTACTATGTTAATGAAGTGATCACCAATATGTTTGGAGTATACACAGTGATCAACCTTGCTTCTGACAAACCCCAATCCAAGTACACATGAGTCAAAATTTTGGTACCATGTCATTACCCCAAATTTTCAAAAAAAATTAATTTTTAAAAAAAATAGTATATATTCTTATTAACTGCAGTCATTAACTGAATTGATTAGTTTTATGTTACTAGAATTATAACTGAATGATCTTTTAATTATACTTAACCTTAAAGAATAGTTTCTTTTCAGTCACTGATTTTTTTTCTGTTTGTGACTACAAGGGGGATTGTCATGACAGACTGGGCTTACTTAGCTTCCGAGCTAATGCAGTAGTTTTCCTTCTCTTACAGATATACAGGTAATGTTCAGGTTGCTGCTAACAAATATCTAAATTATTAAATAACGATTTGTTGTACAAATTCATTCAGTAAAAGTATACGCATGCTAGCCAGATTTACCAGGCTTCTAAAGGTAAAGCTTTAACTATAATCTCTTTTAAGATCTTACTGATAGAAAGTTGAATTTTACTAGTAAAGATGATAGCTACTTTTCCTTCATGATAGTAGGATTAAGTATCCCTATGGAGTACTGAACCATTTGATGTATTTACTGGAATGTAAGTAAAAAAAGTAAATAAATGTTTCTTATCTAGCATAGTAAATATAACTGGGTTACCATATCAAGATCTAATTCTACTCATCCATAGTTACTGCAACATGCCAAGTTTAGATTCAGAATATGTTTTGATTTGCAAGTACAATTGTAAAGGATATGGTAGTTAAAATATCAACATATACTTTTCTTACTTCAAGCATTTATCAAGTTTATTACATGATACAAGTCTTCCTTTAATACTTTTAAGGATCTGCATTGTTTTGGAATACTACTTTTATTTTCATGATCGAAGTTTGTATGGAAACGAACCTTTTTTAAAAACATTCCTAGGTTTATTATACTTATGAGTAGAATATTATTTCTATTCTAAGACAAAGGTTTGTTAGTAATATTATAGAACCTTTTCATACTTATTATACTCAAATGCCAATTACGATGTTCTTGTCCATATTATCAAGCCAAGAATGTTGAGTTTTCTCAAGCTATCAGTCAGATATTGACTTATAAAAATCTTCTATAACCCTTGGGCTTGAATTTGATAAAGTCTATATGTCACCAAGAAAATGGTTCTAAGACTACTAATAGGATATCATTCTACTAGCAAGTATTCAAGAGTAAACCATAATGAAATTCACATAGTTGGTTTACTATACTATTATAGACTTTTATAATTTATAATGTTATTCCTTTTATCACCAATTGTAAACTTAAGGCAATTTGTAATATGAAGTAGATTTATAACCAAATTATATCATGGTAACCAACCTTACTCTTTTTCCTTATATATCATCACATCCAAAATAACTCTCCAAACCTAAGTATATGAGATCAACGATGAACAAAATCTATAAAGCAATGTTTTATAAGCATTATTCTACTATCCATACTTGACTATATGAGACTAACGATAATCCAATTTCTTTTAAGTTTGACAATCATTAATCCAATGTTTATATGCTTGATTTCATAATGTAGGTGATTTGACTATAGAGTATCGAACCCTATGGAATCCCCGTGTTATGATTTGGTTTGAAAATCATTGGAAAGAATCCTGTCGTGGAATTATAGAGTTCCCACCCACTGCATGCAAATAATTTAAGGGGCTACGTGGGCTCTTCCCAGCCACGCACTGTCGTTTATATTGGTTGACTTAACCCTAGTCTTCATTTATCCACTACCTGCGGGCCTTTGGCCACTCTGCAACACCTCCTGTTCCTTCTCGCTGCTTGCACTGTCTGCTAGTCGACTCCTTTGCTGGTTTGGTTCCTTGTGGTTTCTCTACCGCATTGTGTGGAGGTTTACTGTGTCAAGTAGTTTGCTGCTGGCTGCTGAGTAGTGTTATAATACCTAGGGTTTCTCACTTGTGACTGGTACTCCTTTAGATTTCCACGAGCTCCACCTTCTATGCGACGAATGAAGGGTTTACCCTTCCTTCTGCTCGTGGTAGTCTTGTTGTTCGTTGGTGGCCATATCTCTTTCAAACTATAAGGTATGTACATAGTTTTCTTTGACTTTCTATTTTAAATAATAGATTAACAATTGCATTTTTATAAGGTTTTAATATTAAACTGCTCCTTCGTTGTAGGGTCGGACTCCTCCTCATGGCGTGGATGGCGCAAGACTTCGACAATTGGCTTTCCCCGGTAAGCCTGGTTTTAACCATGGCGTTCCCTCCTTGTTGGTTCTTAGGGCAGTTAAGGGTTTGGTTTCGTGATGTATATCTTTTGCTGTTACTTGGGTTCATTTGGTGAACCCTAACACTGTTAAAGAGTTCGGCTCTTTGTTTATTACGGAATCTTGGTTGAAGCCGAGAGTGTGGGTTTTTGGGTCTTGTTTGAAAACAGTGTAAAGCATGCAAGAAAATGTATTATTGTTTGTATAGGCTGTAAGTTTTACTTTAATGTAAATAATACTGGCAGCCGTGAGGTTCCAAGGAGATAAACTCCATCCTCAGTACATTTTTAAGTTTTTATTAGGATTTACCTTGTATTTGGAGCTATGCGCTGTCTATACTACTTTCTTTAATTAAATATTATGTTACTGTACACTTTTTAAATCCATTACTATTTAAATTTTGGCTTATTAAGCTTATCTGTCTTTGTTACATTGGGTTCCTGTTAATTTGATAAAATACTTGGTATATTTTAAATTATTAATTCATGGTACTTGTTGGTAGGTTTTTACTGCATTTAATAATATACAGGGTTAATGACTTTATAAAAAAAATGTTATAAGAGTTATACTTGACAGACTAAAATAAATTTGAGGTTCTAAATGACATTTAAAAGTCATTTGACTGTATCACCAAGCTTACAGGTTTTTATACTGTAGAATTTCTGCTAATGAAAAGAGATAAGATATTACTGTAATTTCTAAATAATACAAATTTATATACAGTAATTAATGGGCTATTAATATCACTGCTTATAATAATCTGGTTATTCTTCCTGTAATACTTATTACTTTTGTTATTTGTTCTGCTTAGGATCTTTTATAATTATATAAAGTATTGGTAGTTTATTCTTAGTTTATAAATAATCTGTGGTTAAAGTATTCTCCAAACTTATTGTTAATTAAATTTGTTGTCAAGGGTTCTGTACTGGATTTACCCTGACTTACTATTTATTAGAAAAACTGTAATTTTTAATGCATAGTTTATACCTTTCAAATTTATGTAAAGTCTTTGTACTCTCATTATATTTTAATAATGTCTTCAAGTATTATTTATTTACTTTGTAATACACAGAGTATAAATAGTTTATTTATACATAGTCCTTATTTATTTATACATAGAGTATAAATAGTTTAAGTTTGCAATTGTAATAATAAAAATATTACCTTAAGTGTTACATTAGTAATACTCCTATATTGTATGTAATACGAGTTTATTGTTATTAATACAATAAAGATAATATTGCTTTTATGAGTACCAATGTTTCCATGATTACTATTTAATTTAATTTATAACATTCTGTTATTTAATTATTTTATCTGTTTAGTTATGATGCCTGTGTATATACTAACACTCATTTACCATCTAAGAAAAAAGGTAACAGTTATGTAATCTATTTAAGCTCATTTGATATAAAAGAAAATTTAGTAAATTTATAACTACATCCTTAACCATAAATACAGACTAACACAACTAGGTTTTAACTGAAGAATCTAAACAATATTCAATTACTTCTACTATTAGTATTGTCTTTTCAGCATAAAGAAGTTAGATTCTTTCAAACTGGAAGAAAAACAATTATAAAGTTTAAACAGCAGATACACTTAGTCTATCTTTTTCTTAGTACAATTATTACATTTGTCTAAAATAATAGGATTACTGAGAATGATATACTGTTCAAGAAAAATAGTTTTTATCTATGTGCATAAACAACTGTCAGTAAAGCAAATAATGTCTTCCGATGTTAAGTAAAGAAAACAATCTACTATTCTACCATCTCATCATACTATCTGTTTATAATTTTTACCCCTGTGCTGGAGTACGGTCTGGTAAAACCCAGATGTGGAAAAACACAGTGGTCTTTAGTTTTCATCAACCGATTCTATTACTGATAAACTAAACACTCTCATAAGTAAACCTTTTAATAACTACTAGCATATCATCCACCATTCACAATTTCTAAAACAAAAACAGTTAGGTGACAAAACCTGCTTAAGCTTTGGACAACAACAGCAATGGGAGGCCGTTCCTCCCTACCAATTTCCTGGAGAGTGCTCAAACAACAACTTCTTAGGACCCCCGAGCTTGCTCTAGTCTCCTTGGCTGGAACTAGGTGCAGCAATCGTCAGTTACCAGTCCTCAAACTCAGTAATAATCCAGAACTCATCAGTAAGTTCACCCAACTAACAAGCTGTAATAAACAAGTTACTCCAGCATTCCTCTCAGAACAACTTCCTTACTGTTTTTCCCTCTTTCCTCAATGAATTTCCTAAATACCATTCACCTAAATGAATTCTCTCTGGGAAATATCTGAGCAGCCTCAGCTCTCTTCATTGAGTACTTTTAAAAGATTGCCTAGGTCTTTTTTGGGTTAATTGTCATTTAATGAGCCACCTACTCTGATTCCACTTTCTTGGGGAATCATGACCCCAAATATAGGGAAGTTTCCACCTACAACTTAGGAAGTGTTTGAGGATGTTGCCACTTGTCTTTTTCCCTCCACCTAGTTCCATCCACCAGTTTGACTAGTAACCTCGTTTTAACAGCTCTCCCATGCTGTTGTCTCCACAATTTATTTATTAATAATAAAATATTCTTAATTACATTCAACTTCTGTTGACTCTGCTGAGTCATCAGTTTCTACTTATCATTAATTTAACATAATGTCTCAAGAATATAATAAAAAAAATTAACATTATTTTACAAAAATTGGGGTATGTGACATACCACATCCTTCGAGATTTCTTTAGACCATAAAGGGACTTTTTTAGTTTACATACCAACTCTTTCTTTCCCTTTACTATTAACCCTTTTGGTTTCTTCATGTAGATTTCTTCTTCGAGATCTGCATTTAAGAACGATGTCATCACATCCATATGCTCTACTTCAAGATAAAAAACAATAGTAATATAAATAAGAAATCTAATGGAATTTAATTATGAAACTAAAGAAAATATTTCACCAAAATCAATTCCCTCTATATGAGAATATCCCTTTGATACTAACTGAGATTTGTACTTATCCACTTTACCTTCTTCATTCAACTTATTTTTAAACAACCATTTTCTCCCAATGACTTTTCTTCCAGTTGGTAACTAGACTAGATCCCAAGATTCATTTTTGTCCAAGGAATCCATTTCTTCAACCATGGCCTTCTTCAAAAGATCACTATCGTCTGAATCAACAACTTCCTTCACATTTATAGGATCATCATCAATAATAGAAAAAGAAAAGTGAGAGAAAAAAATCAGGAGGGGAATACCTTCCTGGTTTCCTTCTTTCTTGAGATGATCTCCTCAAAACTAGGGTATGAGGTTCTGCTTCTTTTGATTCAACTTCTTATGTTGAGTCAGATTATTCACCTTCTAGGTCGAACTCTATCTTCTCTGGTTCCTTTTCCAATGGAGTCACTTCCAGTTTGGGGACTTATTTTACCTCTCTAAACACAACATCTAGACTGTAAACAATTTTCTTAGTTATAGGGTTCCAAAGATTATAACCTTTCACCTTGTATTTATAGCCAATAAAGATACATTTTTTTGTTTTGTTATCCAACTTGATCCTTTCCTCCTTCGGAACATGTACATAACCATCACAACCAAAAACTTTCAGATGGTTAATAGAGGGTTGCTTACGAGTCCATACCTCTTGTGGAATTTTGCCAACCAATGTTGAGGTGGGTGATCAATTTACTAAGTAACATGTTGTATCCATCGCATATTCCCAAAATTCTTGTCCTATCCCAACAATGCTTAACATGCTTTTTGCCTTTTCCATTAGTGTCCTATTCATTCTCTTAAAAAATCCATCCTTTTGAGGTGTCTATGGATTAGTATTCTTCTTTGATATACAGCACTTCTTACAAAATTCCTCAAATTAATTCTTGTACAACACCCCACCATTATTTGTCCTCAACACCTTTATTTTCTTTTCTAACTGATTCTCTACAAGAGCGTTATATTATTTAAAATTAGAAAATACTTCATATTTCTTTTGAAGAAAATAAATCTACGTGTTCCTTGAGAAATAATCTATAAATGAACATAATACACAGATATACCTAATGATGGAATAAGCACAGGTCCAAATAAATCATTGTGCACTAACTTTAGAATTCCCTTTTCTCTTATAGCATCAGATGCAAATCTTACTCTATTGTGTTTTCCATATATGCAATGTTCTAGAAATAAAAATCCATAGTGCAATCAGTCATACCTTCAACCATACCTTTACCTTGTAATGATCGAAGGCCCTTCTTAGATATCCCCCGATCTTTGTTTCTATAGCATCGTCTTTCCTCCAGATGAAGTCATGGTTTTGTCATCTTTACCTCCTTCCTTAGGAACAAAAAAACTGTTACATTCATCCATGATGGTGCTTCCCAATAGTTTGTATAGAGTTCCATACCAAATTCCCCTTATCAATACCATTGAACCTCGAACCATTTTACAACCACCATCTCCACACATAGTCTTTACAACTTCAACATACATATTTCCGACAGATATCAAGTTTCTGACTAGATTTGGAATGTGTAGTACTCCAGGTAGAGTTCTAATCCTTCCATCCTTGATTTTCAGCTAGAATCTATCATTTCCAATGATACTAGCCAATGAATCATCTCCCAAATACACATCTCCTCCATTGTACTTTTGATATTCATAGAACTACTCCCTATGAGGCATCATATGACATGACACACCTGAGTCAAAAATCCATATATCACATTCTGAATGATTACCCATGGAAGCTAGGTACACATCCCCTCCTTCTTTCTAGGAGGTATTTGCCTATGTGAAAGGGTTATCCTCATATCCCTTTGCTTTCTCAACATTCTTATATATGCGATCCTTTTTATAGTGCCCAACTTTATCGCATTTCCAACACTTCCTTATTCCTTATTCCTTTTATTCCTTATTCCTTATTCCTTTTGTTTCTCTCCTGTGGCAACCTCTCATAGACAAGGCATCCATGCTATGATTATCCATGGTTTTCTGCCTCATTAGTTTTGATAGGAGGGATGATACTATTTCATCAAATTTTAAGGTTACTTGATTAACACTACATATTGCAACAATCAGGTTGTCCCAGGAATCTGGCAAAGAACACAATTATGTAATACATTTATTTTCTTCAGCCATGTTAATGCCAACATGATGTTAGCTGACTTACCAGAGTATTGTAGACATTCAAATGCTTTGTTATTGTCTCATTTTCATTGATTCTGAGATGAAATAGTTTTTTTTTAGAAACAACTTATTCACAAGATATTTTGATTGATACAAACTCCCTAGTTTCCCCCAAATATTTACTGCACTATCTTCACTAGATACATTCAACAACATAGTTTGATAAGCACAGTCTAACTGTACTCCTCACCCTTATTTCTAATTTATCCCAATCATCTTGTGACTTTCTAGTGAGTTTCATACCCGGATCCACATCAATCCAACATTCCCAATCTATAAGAAGATCCTTCATTTTGAGCTTCCATAGTTCAAAACTCTAGCCGTTAAATTTCTCAATATCAATTCTCAAACTAATCACAATTCTCTTTTAATTCACAAATCAACACTGTAAATCTCTCACTGAACCTAGGTTTATCATAGGCCCAAGATCTATCAACCATGTCGAACCATCATCAACAAAGGTTTCAACTTGATGCCAATAATCGAGCTTTGAAACCACATGTGAGTTTGAAACATGTGGAAAGAAGTAAAGCATACATATTCTTTTAATAAAAACATATATTACATCACAACATTCACACGTTAACACAAGGATTTACCCTGGAATCCCTTAATCGAGAAAACCAACAAACCTTGGAGCCACGCCTCCTATTTTCTCATTTCTAATTATGAATCCATCACAATACAAAATATAGGTATTCAACAATATCCATTACCTCAATCTGTTAACCTAGATTAGAAAATAGACTCCAAACCCTTAACCGGGATTAAATTACATATTTTTAGAAAATGCACCAAAATAGCAAAAAACCATTTTTTAAGAAGGTTCCAATAAGGATTGTCAGGCACAACACTGACAGGTGCACCTACCCTCCACATGCACATTTAGAGAATATACCATATACCCAACATTCTCCTACGTGTTGTTTTCTTTTCATAACAATGATTTATGTACTCATAAAGTCATAGGTTTAGGGAATCAATGCCCATAGATTCTCTACACCAAGAGAACTTCTCTGTACTGACATAATTTGTTAATGAGTCTGCAACATTCTTCAAGGTGTCAAACTTATCCAACAACACCTTCTTGTCTTCAACCATATCTCTTACAAAGTAATATTGCACATCTATATTCTTTGTCTTAGCATGATAAGCAAGGTTCTTTGCTAGGAATATTGCATAGAGATTGTCAGGTGTGGCGCTAACAGGCGCACCTCCCCTCCACACAGACATGCAAAGACTATAACATATACCCAACATGTTCTTCCTTTTTTCTTTTCTTATATTTCAAATCCTTATGATATGGAGCTTTTCTCTTATTCTAATCATATAGATGCTTTTCCTTCCAAATGGAATCTTTAAGGTTCTTTGGTCTATCATACTGGATATTGTCTTTTGGAATCTGGTAGACCACTAAGGAACCCATGAATCTTCACTTTATCATTCTTTATGAAATTTACATACTTCAAGAGTTCCTTGGAACTTTTCTCATGAGCTTCCATTATCATGCTACCTAGCTTGAGTTTAAAGAACTCCTCCATCTTCTTGTCATAGTATAAGTGCTATGAGAGATATTATTTAAGGAAGTATTTCTTGAAATTTCTTCAAGAGATTATGTATTCATCAATATCTTTAAGCTTGACTAGTCAATCCAACCAAATGGATGCTTTACCTTGAAAATGGTATATGGATAGCCTTGCTTCCATGTTTGATGTGTATTGATGCATTTGGAAGAAATTTCTAAGTCCCAACAACCAAGCTTCAACATCTCCACCTTGCTTCATGATCTGGGAGATATGAAGATGATCTAAAATAAAAGTGCTCAAAATCTAGAAATAATAGCACAATCATGAATATATTGACAAGATCTTTCCAATAGCACAAATGACACTTCAAATGGACAACCGATGATAGACATATTCAACTTTGAAGTTTCATCAACATAAATTTTCTAGAAGGGGTATAGTGGAAAAATGAGTGCCACATGGCACCACTAAAAGGTTTTCACATGGCCTTGTAGTGCTGACATGTCACACCCTTTAGGCTCCATGTGGCATGAGCAGTTGACATGGAATCTATGTGGCAGGTGAGTTGGCACTTGACAGGGTTGATTTTGTATGATGTGGAATGAGTATATTTGGACATGTGGTACAACTAGAACAATTATAGACCTCCATGTGGAAACCCTCCATTGGATCATATTGTCATTTGTTTCACCAAAGGGTTGTGCAGGGTCAAAAAAATTTGAACTTGCAATCTCCTTTACAACAACCCAACACTCCAGAGTTCTGCTACCACATGTTGCTTGTTAACTATATGGAAGAATATTGTTTTATTCTTGATGGAGGTTTTTGGCTGGCACAAAAGGGCCACTGATAAACCACAACCCATGGTTTCAATGTGACAACGACTGGTGGGAGAACCCACAATGGGGTCCAACCCCAAGTGATGAGTGTTGACGATAATTTTCAACAAACCAAGCCACCATTATCATGTGGCTAGCACTCCAACGGTTAACATATTTATGGTTGCAAGAAATTATATGCCAATGCTTTATGCACATGAGTAAAGAGGCTCAACCACCAATAAATTTTGTCATATGGATGGGGATCGTAAACTATAAGGGAGCCCATATAACATAAGGTATATTTGTAATGTTGTGAATCCAACGCAGCTAGAATATAGTTGTAAGAAGGCCCAATAATCAAGGTTGTTAGATAATGGTTGTTATGTGGGTTAAAACAAAACCCCAACAAATATGCCATCTTTAAGATAAGTTGTAACAAAATCCCAATTTATGGGCCAAGTTGGGCACCATATTTATCATGCCACCATAAGGGAATCAAACTATATAAACTCCCATTGTCCATTGTTAATGAGTTATCCATTTTGTGGGAGTTACACATATTTTGAAGGAATATTTTGGCATCCATGTTTGTGGGAATCCCATAAATTTTAAAGGAGCTAGTTTGGATATTGTAATCTTAGTTATAGGATTGAATCTTGTAGGATATTTGAGAAAGCTATGTCAGAGCTTGCATTTGTAAGGAAGTCGTCCTTTCGATGTCTAGAGTAAGGTCGTTTGTGTGAAGCTCCTTCTTGAATCCTTTGTTAAGGAGAAGGTACATTTGTATGTAAACACTTGTGAGAAGGTCCCAAAATATTTCAAGGAAGGTAATGAAGTGGTTCGATGTTTGAACGGTCCCAAAGATGTAGCCAAGGGGTCTGGTGAAATTTGTTACTGAATGTGTATTGTTGTCTTTATTTTCCTTGTGCATGTTGTTTTTATGTTATAATGCTCATGATGCTTAGTATGTGATGTTGGATGAAGTGAATGGCGTGTTATAAGGTTTAAGATGCACATGTGGGTTTAATATTTTTGAATGCAATTAAGTTTAATAAAACGATCCTATAGTGATCCTTTGCTAAGTGAATCAATTTCAAGATCACCCCAGATCAGATTATATGGTATCCGAGCAGTATTGATAGGGATTGAAAGTGTTGAATATGAGATGGAAAAAACATCGAAGAATGCATGGCTCAAGAGATCAAGGAAATTAATCATACGATTCAAGCATAGAGTGGTGGACTAAAAAAACTTCTTCAAGTTGCAGAAGATAACAAATAAGAGATTCAAGATTGTCTTTAGAAGCTACAAGAGACTTCAAGATTTTCAACTTGAGTTGCAAGGAAAGGACGAGATGTTGGCCAAGTTTCAAGATAATGAAGAAATGGAGAAGGATGAAGAGCATACTTCTACTGCAGATGTAGAATCTGCCATTAAGGTAAACAATGCTAATAGTAATTCATTTTCTTATTCTTCCAATGACGATGTGATGGTTTTGGTGCTTTCAAAAATCACACCAAGGGGGTTGGAATGATTATTTTCAAGATAATGGGATATGAAGGGAAAGTCCTTGTAGCAAATGGAAAAGGAATAATGAATCCCCTCTAAATAACATAACTATCTCGATTTGTAGGTTTGGGATATGAGATTGGAGAATGATCCGAAGCAGTTCAAGCAAGCAAGGATTCAAAAGAAAAGCCTGAGCCGTTTACAGAAGAGAACATATCCCTTCATGATGATCGAGATGAGAATTTCAAAACAAGAGCTGAGGCAATATATCCAACATTCCTTTCGATTATAAGTGAAATTTGGTCATGTGAAGCAATGTTTTAGAGGACTACACATTTTGTGGTAAATATAACCATGCTATTTCCAAGTGTTGGAAAAGAATGGCTTTGAATAGGAAGTATCTAAGACATGAATACCCATCTCCACACTAAGAGAAGAAGAATGGAAAGAAAGTTTGGGTAAACAAGAGCAATTCGACCCATTTCAACAAGGGTGGACATCAAGAAGCCACATGTTGGACGCTCCATACAAAGTTGCTTCCCAAGAAGGACAAGAAAGTTGAGCAAGAACACATGAAGGAAATAGCCAACAAAGAAGCTCATAAAGAAGGATATCTAAGGGAAGAACGCCAACCAATGAAGGACGTCGAGATGGAGGAAATACTCGCGTTGATGACCAACATGGGTAAATTTTTTTATTTAATTGAAAAAAAGACAATATTTGTAAATCGCTAGTTGCTTTTTAAGACCCCATAGAAGGGCGCATTTGTAAGAGTGGTGATATGTATAAAATCACTTATTTTGTTAATATAGTGATATATTTTGACTCTCATGAATTCTTTTGTAAATCTGGTCGTTATATGTAACTTTTGGAGGAGCAAAAGTTTCCTAGTTGGGAGGAATGATCAAGGAGGACCTGAAGACGCTCCATAATGAAAGTGCTCAAATTACAAAAAGAACAACACTATTACGAATATCTTGACAATATATTTCCAATGGTGCAAACGACACCTCAAATGGACACCAGATGAAGGATATATTCAACTCTGAAGTTTCAAAAACACAACTTTTCTAAAAGGTTCATAGTGGAAAAAAGAGTGCCATGTGGCAACACCGAAAGGGTGCCACATTGCCTTATAACAATTATGTGGGACACCCTCTAGAGACCATGTGGAAGGAGAAATTGACATGGCATCTACATGGCAGGTGAGTTGGAACTTGTCAGGGTTGATTTTCTATGATTATATGGACATGTGGAAAAACAAGACCAATAATAGACCACCGCGTGGCCACCATCCATTGGACCATATGGTCATTTGTTTAACCAAAAGGTTGTGTGAGGTCAATAAGATTTGAACCTATGACCTCCTTTACAAAAACCCAACGCTCTACCATTTCACCACCACATGTTTCTTGTTAACTATATGGAAAAATATTGTTTTATGTTTGATGAAGGGTTTTGGTTGGTGCAAAAAGGGTTGGGGTTAAACTTGAAACCATGGTTTCACTGTGTGAATGGTTGGAGATATATCTCACCATGGGGTCCAACCCCACATGATGAGTGCTGATGGGACCGTTCAATAAACCAAACCACCATTAATATATATCATATAGTCCAAAGGTGTCCGATGAACTCCATTATCAGACGTGTAATTTTTCCTTGATTTTCCTTGTGCATATTGTTTTTCTGCTCTTATGAGCATGATGCTTAGTATGCGATGATTTATGAAGAATGTAATGTTGTAAGGTTTATGATGAACATGTGGGTTTAATATTTTTGAGTGCAATCAATTTCAATAAAACGATCCTACACTGATCCTTCACTAAGTGAACAAGTTTCAAGCTCTCCTTGGATCAGATCATTTTGCTTCTCAATCAAAGGTTAGAGGTTTGATTCTTCTTAGTTCTCCCACCAGTTCATTCTATGCAAACCTTCTCCTCTTATAACTTACCGGGGATCTTTCAGGGATTTATTTTATTTTATTGATGAATACCTTTTCTTATTCACTGTAGAGGGTATATGCCGGGGTCTTCTTGAGGATGATCTAGATATTTCATAATATCTTCTTGGTACATGTCTTATGTCATCTTGATTCTTTCTTGGATCTGTTCTTTGTGTTTTTTGCAATTCTTTCATATCATGCATGGTTTTTTCTTTAATGTGAATGATCCTTTCATTATCTTATCTACACTTTCTTACCAATCTTCCATACTTAAGGGCTCATTGCTTCTGTTGTGTCCATTTGTCCTAGCTTCTCTTCTTCTAAAATACTTTTTAGGGTTGTATGGTATATTTCCTTATTTGAAAGACATATATGATCTTTGTAATTGAACTATTATCTATGATCTCTTGATGTTGTAGCTTCCTCTTCACTATACTTACTGAGTCTTTGGTCTTCACTGCTAAATTGTAATTCAACAAACCACACTACATGCTCATTCATTAATTGATATAACCAAGGATGAAATGTGTTCATTATCATTCATTATTAGCATACTACACTTCTATTTCACAATACATACATTATGTTTCCAAATACATAACTTAGAGTTACAAATTTGTAGAAGGATTAGTAATCACAAAGTTGAAATCTTGCTCTGGTACCACTCTGTGATATTCCTAACCCCGAATCCAAGTCCAAGGACACCTAGAAAGCTAAGGGGAAGGTTGAATCAAGGTAATTCAAATCAGAATAAGAGTAACTAAGTCTAGTCTAGAATATCAAAGAGCCACTAAAATAAAACGTTCAACCTTTTAAAATGAAATGCACAAATGTAGATCATTCCCGATTACACATGCTATGCAAGGTAAATGTAGGCATGAAATGCAATAATATTTAAGTAATACATTAACATGATTTTAAACATGAAATTTTAGATCTATTATAAACATATCTATAGGATGCCACAATCAATCACATTACTAGTGTTTAAGGATGCCATCTACAACTATATACATAAGAAGGATGTCACCTACAACCATATTAACATAAGAAAAATCAGATGTGAAGGATGCCATATACAACTATATACATTATAAATATATCGAATATCATGGATTCTACCTAATACCATGTAAGTGAAAACAAAATCATATCCATGAGCACATATATATATAAAAATTCTCTAAATAAACATATAATAAAATACTCATCTTAATGAAAATCAACTAGCTTTAATAGGGCAACGTTCCACCCATTCATAGACATGCCATACTCATGCATATTTCAAAATGAAAGTTTCCACAAAGGTGAGGCCATAGACCCATATGAAAGGTAATATCAAACCAAAAGTTATGGTGCGCTCATCTCCACACCAAGAACACTCCCACACAAAAACAACTGTATCTCAAATAAACAAAAACCTTTTTCAATGAAATAAAAAATATTCCTTACTGGAAATGATGTTTTGGACACAATGGAATAGGTATCACAATTGATAAATGATCATAAATATATGAACCCAAACATATGGTTGAGCCCTTGTCAACACTATGAGAATACCTCAAATACACCTTTCACCATATCAACTTTCCCTTCCATCTACACTACGTAGTGAGTTATGACTGCCCTTACTACACAAACCCTTAGGGTATCACCTCCTCACCTAGGGAATTTATGAGCTATATTGGAAAAATATAAGCGATGGGAAAATGACTCATGTTGTTTAAGCATAAATCCACCTTCAATCCCCATTACAGGGTCTTCAAACCTCATTGCGAGGCCTTTAATCTTCAGGATACAATACAATGCATCTCCTACTTGAGAGCATGTATTTACTAGACAAGAGATAATTCCCATGCAATGGAAAGATCATAGAGAGAGAAAAAGAGTGAAATAAAGCCAATTGAAATCCTTCTATAGCCATTCGAATGCCAAAGTGAGTGACTCAAATGCTGAGAGAGGTAACTCGAATTCACTAATGGTTGCTCAATTCATGAGAGAGAGGTTACAATTAGAGATTCCCTTTCCCAAAATATAAAAATTTGAAACAAGAGGGGGGGTTACACTTTTTCAAGGAGTGGAGGATACAAATATCTAATGAGGGCACATGAAAGAATGAGGAGCATCACAAGAGCCTTAGAATAGCCAAGGAGGGTTCACAAATCAAGAGGGTCCCACCAGACACTAAAGAGGGTGTAATAGTACCTCCATAGACTAAAATAATAATAAATAGGGTCCAACAAGTGATGTTAAGGAAAGTAACACCTGCTAGATACTGATCTCATGGATCTGACAATAATGTTTCAAGCTTGAAATTGTTGAAGCATAAGAGGGAAACTAGTAGGAATTTTGCAAAGAAGAGGAAATCTGGGAGGAATTCTGCGAAGAAGATCAGAATCTCCAAGGAAATATATTTTTGAAATTAAGGAATTTCATTGTTTGGTTTGTTCGTAGAATTGGAAATTGAATAATCTTAGTGTCGTCTCTAACAAACTGCTATGTTCTTTAACTAATAAGGTCATCTCTGGAGTGGACCATTATCTTTAACTAATGAAGGCTATCTCTGAGTAGATTTAGCTTTGAACAATGAATGGTTAAGCTAAATTCTTGAATGTGCTAAACAATTATATGATAAACTTACTGCATCAGTTTGTTTTTCTTCATTTCTTCTTCTTTGATGTGATCTATTTTACATTTTCACTTCTGATGTTGGGAAGTGCACTATCATTTATTTTTTCTATTTTTATGTGACACATCTCCAATTTAATATGTGCAATGGTGGACATGACAAGTGTTTTTGAGATTGTATTTTCTCTAACATGTCCAAAGGTGGACTTGAAAATTGTTTTTGAAGTTGGATTTTCTTTAGCACACATTCGAGGTTGGTTTCTCTTTAGCACATATATCCATTCCAATATGTGCAAAGGAGGGTTGGCTTCTGTATAACATACATCTTCACTCTTTTGATGTTGGCTTTCTAGTTTTCCATTGGAAGACATTAAGTATGGGTTTTAATTTCAAAAGTTTTGAGTGGGGTTTAATTTTGAATATATATATATATNAAATTTGATCTTTCTTATATGGATTTATACTTGTAAATATTGTAATGGATATGTGTTCTCATTACCCAACAATTTGATCTGATTTAAAAAAAAATGGTTTAATTAGAGCATCTTGAGAAGGTACTATTGACAAGTTGCTTGTAAATAGAAATGTTTATATTGCATTAAAAAAAACGATTTGATTTGATTTAAAAAAAAAGGTTTAATTAGAGCATCTTGAGAAGGTAATGTTGACAAGTTGCTTGTAAATAGAAATGTTTATATTGTATTAAAACTAACAATAATTTTTATTATATAAAATTAGTAGTTGGAGCTAAATCCCTGACCAATGAATCCAAGTATATCGAAGACCTTATGATTATTAACCATCTTATACTTATCTAGACAAAATGCATTGAAAGGCTAAAACCTACATTGATAAACACTATAATGGACGATTTAAAGATAGAGTTTTGGATTTAAATCTTGGATCCATGACCTTATGATTGCTTGTAAATTGAAATGTTTTTATTGTTTTTAAAACTAACAAAGTATTTTTTTATTTTATAAAATTAGTAGATGCAACTATATCCCTTATTAGCAAATCCTAGTATATTGAAGACTTTATGATTGTTAAGCATCATGTACCTCTCTAGACATAATGCATAGGAAGGTTTAAACCCACACCAATGAAAACTATAAATGGATTGTTTAAAGATATAGATTTGGATTAAACTCTTGGATCCATGACCTTACGATTGCTTGTAAATAGAAATGTTTGTATTGTATTTTAAACTAAAAGTATTTTGTATTATTATATGAGATTAGAAGTTGCAACTAAATCCCTTATTAGAAAATCCAAGTATATAGAAGACTTTATGATTGTTAAGAAGCTTATACTTCTCTAGAATAAATGCATTGGAAGGTTACAACCCACATTAGTAAAAACTATAAATGGATGGTTTAAAGATAAATATTTGGATTTAACTCTTGGATCCATGACCTGGTGATTTCTAAGCACCCACTTTTCTAAACAAAATGTATTGCAAGGTTAAAACCCAAATCATTAAGAACTATAAATGGATGGCTTAAAGATAGAAATTTAGATTTAACTCTTCCATTGTCTTATGATTGTTAAGCATCCACTTTTCTAAACAAAATGCATTGCAAGATTAAAACCCACATCATTAAAAGCTATAAATGGTTGGTTTAAATATATAAATTTGGATGTAACTCTATTATCGATCATTATGTTAGTGGGAAGCACTACCCAATTTGTGGAATCATTGTATATTGGAGCTTATAGTTATTTTGTATCAGTTATCTCAACCAATGTGGGATAAGTTTCTTTGTTTGATTGTTTAGACATATCTAATTTATTTGATGCAAAATTGTTGACCATAACATGTGAAATGGGTATATCAATTTAAAATAAATAAATAAATTGTGGCTTCGAGAGTAAGAGGATAAGGATAATGGATATTACTCAACCGTACTAAAATTACTTTAAATTTAAGCTTATCAAATAATATGGTCATAGTGAAAAAAAACATACATGATATTGAGTGAGCTTAATAACAGAGCTTCTAAGGTGGTCAAGATATTTCGTGACTAGAGAATCTTGACACTATGTAATGTATTATTATGTTCAACTAGCATACAATTCTTTTTTTTGGGTAATTTTTTTTTTTTTGAATTCATGATATTCTTCTTTGATGATTGAACCCTTATTGACTTTCAATTTTACCTTATCATCTTGCATTTGGGTATTTATGATACTAACCTTATGTGCCCGATTGTAGCCCTTAATGGGTTGGGTTATAGTTTAGTCCCCCTTTATAATAACATCCTTATGATTTTACTTTAATCCCTTGTAAGTTTTATTCCTTCTTTCTTTTAGGAACAATTCAAGAGAAACCCTCAGGCAATTCCCCTCATTTTGAGGATGGTACCCAAGGTAAACGATTCAGGAGCAGTTAATTGCACCCTAATGCGTTGGGAGTGAGGCATTTTTATATCCGCTTGGGAATTTGAGCCTGATACCTTCTTCTTTCATTGCATAATCCACTTGAGCTAACCCATCGAGTTATGTTATTCGTTCTTTGCTTATTCTTGAAAGTTTGGAATATATCATAAGAGTTGATTTCTAGTTCTAATGTGCAAGCATTGGGTGACGTGCTATTGAGACATTTCATATTTATGATTTTGATGTTGTTGTTTTTTGTTTCTACTTATGTACTTGTTATTAATGCTATCCCATTAGTTTATGTACAGTGACCTTGCAAGTAGAGCCTAAACCTTGATTAGAGCAATAGTTGATATATAATCCAAGTAGTGGTTTAGTATTAGCATTAAAATACCATATTCTTATAATCTTTAAGGCATTTGAGTAGTGTGTTCAAGAATTGAGAACCTCCATTAATGTATTTTAGGTTTTGATAAACTTGTAAGTTTTATTGTAGTTAAACTTTTTGAAACTTGAGTCAATTTGTAAAGCACTTGTTGCTACAGGGGATTCACCTTGGGAACCAATATCTTATCATGTTCATTCATAAAGGGGGGTTTTTAAATTATGAAAAATAAGGTCAATATATTTTAGGTAAATTGTGGGGTTGGGGAGTAGTGCATGGGGGTTTTATAGGTATCGTGGGGTTGGAGAGTAGGGTATGTGGGGTTTAAAGGTATTGGGGGGGGTGTATGAAAAGGGGTAGATCTAGTAAAAAAAAGGGAAAATCTTGTAAATTTTTTTTTTAAGTGGAAATATGTATTGGGAGGGGGGATCAACAAAATCATGTTGGTAGGTATTGATCAATATCTAGTGAAATTAGGGAGATTATTTAATATTTCATGAATGAAAGAACTATGGCATAGTTTATGATGTAGGGATTTTCGAGGGCTAAAAAAGAAAAAAAGGAAAAAGGGAAAAATGAACGATGTATGGATTTTTGAGGGTCATAACTTTTGACTCGGTTATATGTTTGGGCTCAAATTTAACAGAAAGTTGCGGCTCAAATAGTTCAATGTAGTGACCACTTAAAGTCTTTTAATCATACTTTTTTTGAGACTTTTTTCGTGGCCAAATTATTTCATACAAGGCCTCAAATTGGGATTTTAGTGGTTTTGCAATATTTTTTTAAAATTAGTAATTATTGATTATCTCTTAGTTTATACACCTAATAAAAAGAGAAATTTGACAACTAGTGTCACTCTAGTTAGCTTTTAGTTAGTGGTTAGTTTTAGAGTCTTGCGATAATTTTCTAAAGTTAGTGATTTTTGAAAATATCAGATAGTATTTATAAGTGGTTGAACCTTCATTATAATAGCTAGGATCATAGAAGGATGAAATGATAGTTATATTTCCATTCTCATGTGTTTGCATGAATTTTAGATCTCATGAATGAATCAAAGTTGATTTGCTACATCATCTGGTATTAGAGTAGGAAGATGGTTGGGAGAGGAAAAGGAAGAATAGGTCTTGCTCAGTTGCGTAGAGATATGAAGAGCCTTCAAAAGCAAGTAACAAATCTTACAAATGTGTTGGATAATTAGAGAATAATACGAAGAGAGGCATCTAATGAAAAGACATAAAAATGATATCTAGATCAACATATAGAACATGAAGAAGAATAACTAGGGCACATGACTTTTGAAGAAAGGATGCTCAAGGATCTAGAAGGGAGAAATGATGGGATCAAAATGGAATTTTTAGAATATGCAGGGAGTCTTAAACAAAAGGAGTTAATAGATTGGTTGAATACCATGGAATTTTTTCTTAATAGAATCCTATGACAGAGGAAAAGAAGATGAAATTTTTATGCACCAATTTGAAGGGTTAGACCATGATATGGTGCAATCACGTGTAAAAAGATAAAACAAAAAGGAAAAGAAAAAATTAGGACTTGGAATAAGATGGAAAAAAAATTGTGAGAGGAATTTTTTCCTTTGGACTATGTGCATGCCTTTTTTCCTAGATTTCATAACTTGAAGTAAAACCTGTCTACTATGGAGGAACTCACACACAAGTTTGATCAATTATCCATTCATTTGAATCATCATGAAATTGATGAACAAATCGCTACAAGGTATGCAATTTGTTTGAAATTTCTATTCGAGATGAATTAAGCATGCATAGGGTTCACAATGTGGAAAAGGAATACCAATTAGCCTTAAAGGACGAGGAAAAACAAAACAAAAAATTGCTCAAAGGAATAGAGGAGCAAGGAGGAGAACATCATCTGCCTCACAGGGTGGTTTTAACTATAGCTATGACAAATAATCCAAAGGAGTTAAGAAAGAAGAAGATACTTGACAAGATAACCTGAACCAACTATGATGAAGAGGATTTCATAGGGGTAGAGGTTATGGTGGTGGAAGAGAAAGACGTTATTGGTGTTTTAGGTGTGGTGTAGAGGGTTATCAAGAATTTGAATGCTCAAATTATAACATGCAAGAGATAGAGATAGGACGAAATTCTAGTTTAAACGTGGTCCAAGTTGAGAATGAAGAAGAAGGAGTTGAATATGAAATCCCACTTGATATGAGGGGAAATATCATGATACAGAGGTTAATGGTGATTCCTGAAAAAGGGAAAATACAAAGTAGCGACAATGAATTTTCATGGATTCGAAAAAATATTTTTTGAACCAGGTGTTGTTCTGAGGGGAAAGGAATGTCAAGTTATTATTGATAGTGGAAGTTGTGAGAATATGGTTTCCAAAGAGATGGTAAATAAGTTGAAATTACATCGTGAAACACAATCTCATCCTTATCACATTGCATGGTTCAAAAAGGGAATAAAGTCACCATTAATAAATGTCGTTTGATCAAGTCTTCCATCGGTAAGACTTATAAAGATGAAGTATTGTGTGATGTCATTCTGATGGATACACACCATCTGTTATTGGGGAGGCCTTGGAAATATGATAGAAAATTCTGAAATCATGATGGAAGAGATAGTACCTACACGTTTTGGAAGGATGGATCAAAAGTTTTCTTATTTCCCTTTAAGGATGAAGGGAAAATTGAGAATATGTTGTGAGAAACAGAGCTTGTTAAAGAAATGAAGGCAACAATATTCTTCTATGAATTAATAGTGCAAAAAGGAGTTAAGGAAGACATGTTAATTCCTATTTAAGTGGCCAAGGTACTAGAAGAATATGTTGATATTATCCCTAATGAACTACCTAATGGTCTTCCACCAACGAGGGATATTCAACATCACATTGATCTAATCCCAGGATCATATTTACCTAATCGAGCAACATATAGGATGAGTCCTACACAACATGCAAAGATCTACTAACAAGTAACAAAGCTTATAAATAAATGCGTGGTAAGAGAAAGCATGATTCCCTGTGCTATACCAACATTGTTGACTAAAAAAAAAAAACCCTAAAGGATGTGCACAAATAGCAGAGAAATCAATAAAATTATGATTCAATATCGATTTCCTAGACTGCACTCAGAAAAAATGATAGATGCGCTATCCTGAGCTAAGTATTATAGTAAAATTGGTTTGTGCAATGGATACCACTAGATCCAAATTCACGAAGGGGATGAATGGAGAACTTCCTTCAATACTAGTGATGGACTATATGAGTAGATAGGGATTCCATTTGAGTTGTCCAATGCACCCAGTACCTTCATACTATTGATGAATATTGTGATTCAAATTTATATTGGTAAGTTTGTTGTCATTTATTTTGATGACATTCTAGTTTTCAGTAACAACAAAGAAGATCACTTGCAACATTTAAAGAATATACTGGATACATTGAGAAAACATCAGTTTTATGAAAACCTGAAGAAATGTAGGTTCCTACAAGAAAGTTTTGTATTTTTTTTTATCTCAGTAGAAGGAGTCAATATGGATTCAGAGAAGGTTAGAGCAATTTTGGAGTGGCCTAGTCTTCGAAGCATAGCATAGGGAGTTGCTGACACCCCAACAACCCCCACTTGATTTTCATAAAAATCAAGGGACCCCTACTAGAATTATTGTAAATATTTAGCTATGGTTTTGTTTACTTGAGTTTATTCAATGATTTAATAGTATCCTTTTTGAACATTTGATTTTCTTCCCTTTTTATCACTCAATTATTCATGATGAAAATGATGGTATTTCTTCTTATTGGTTATGCTATGATGACTTTGTGACTTTATGATCATTTCTTTTCATCAGATCTTTTTGTTGATTGTTTTTGTCAATAAGTTACCCTTTTATTGTTAGAATGTTTTTTCCTCGTAGTGGTTAGAGAACACTTGGATGCTCTTATTTGACCTTGGCCGATTTGATTATACACCTTACTTTGAAAGAATTCAATTCTATTGGCCATATGATAACCTTGCCAAATTTTAGCCTTCACTTTATTAATGATTAAATGAACACTTTTGAGAGATTGAGATTAATTATTTAATTGCTTGATTATGAGTTATAAATTTTGAATTCAAATAATGTGTCAAACTTTATAATCCTCATTTTTTCATTAAAATCATTTCTTGATTCGTAATTTTGGCAAAAATGTAGGGACTGACTTTCAAGGAGATATTGACCTACCACTGCCACCTGGATCATAGTGGGGAGACATCGGTAACAAGAAATGCTAAGATGTTGATTACGTTTTTATATTTTTCATGTTTTATGATTTTTATGTAAGATAACAAGGCCTGAATTTTTACATGCAGATGTTGGTGATGCACGACCTGGGGGATATTCCCTAACGGATAGGGGAGCAGGAGCTCGCTTTGTCCATAGATGTGATGATGATCTCATGGATATGGAGGAGAAACTGGATCAACTGACTCTAGATATCTCGGATGCTGCTATCGATGACCTCTCTAGGAGGTTTCATAGGCATATCGCAGGAGTATCATGCCACTTCAGTCGCTTGCTATGTAGGGTAGAAAGGGCCATTATGTTCTACCGGGAGCACCATTAGAGTGGTATGCATGATGTATCCCTGAAAGCTTGGTTAGAATCAATATTTTTGTATCATTTTGTATTTCTGAAAGCCACAGTGCTTCAGATGAGGTCTCCTAACCAATTTTTGTAAACAAACAAACACACACACACACACACATACAGACTTGATTCCGGTGTTTAAATGTGGTTTTAAATGGATGAATTATATTTACATGAGATTTACATGTCTTTTACTGTTTATTTTACTTTATGTTTGACCATGTTTATTTTAACAAGTTATGAATGAGAAATATGCTAGTCTAGAATGAATTTTTCCAATGAATCAACAATCATATTATCAGACCTAGGGATATGCATATAAGTGATGAAATCAAATGACCTTTATAACAGACGCACCCTCTGAAAGAGGCGGAGAAGTGTAGGGTTCCTGATAGTGTAAAGGTGATTTAGGTGACAAACCACTAGTTGATAGTCCATAAACACTACCAGATCATGAATGTCCTGAGATGTAGCCTCGGTGAGTAAACCTATCACTCCTTGATACTCGGCGATGTTGTTGGTAGCCAAACCAATACAAACTGCTCGTAAACTGACTAAATCCTAAGCTGGGGAATACAACACCCAAGCAACTGAAGCAAGGTTCAAGGTATGATGACATGCACCATCAGCGAAATCGTAGAGATCCATCCAATCTGCATAACCAAAACATGGTATAAACAATATGGACATCAAACTCAAAACCATATTGAAAATGAAAAAACACACTGAAAGCCAAATATACATATATGCAAGGTACTATACATAAATGTCTTAAGCATAGTACCTCTTCAGGTATAACCCATTGCGAGGTTTCCCGAATGGTATCCCATCATAATCTACGAGCTCATAAGCCCCTTTCTCTAAGACCTTACTAACAATAAAGGGATTGTACCACATGGATTCAAACTTTCCCTTCCCTAGTTTATCATGTCTCTGTTCGTAAGTCAGGACTAGGTCACCTTCATTGAAGACACGAGTTTGAACAAACTTGTCATAGTGTGCCTTGAATCATTTTTTGTGTTCCTCATTATCCAAGGCAACATCTCTTCTAGTTTCATCAAGGCTAGTCAAGTACAAAAATCTTTCTTCCTCGGTGGAAGTGTTTGGGAGAAGTTCTACTATAAGTTTGAGTGACAAAATTTGACACTCGATAGGAAGGAAAACTTCCATTCCATAGACCAACTGAAAGGGTGTCAAACCAGTTATCATTTTTACTGATGTCCTAGAATCCCAAAGTGTAGAGAAGAGATTCAAGTGCCAGTTGGATTTGTGATCTCCAACCATCCTACACAACATTGTTTTCAAAACTTTGTTAATGACCTGGACCTGACCATTAGCCTGTGGGTAATACGAAGTTGAGTTTTCATGACAAAAACCGAGCTTGGCACTCAGCTCAACCATCATCTAGTTCCAAAAATGAGATCCATGGTCAATGACTATAGCTTGCGGGACTCCAAACCTAGCTATCACGTGGTTGAATAAAAAGGGGGTGATGGTCTTACCATCCTCTGCATATGTAGGCATTTCCTTAGCCCATTTTGTGAAATAATACATGACTACAATGATGTAACCATGCCACCCAACTGAGGTAGGATTACAATGCCTAAAATCAATACCCCATTTGGAAAAAGGGCCAACTACAATGACGGGGTGTAAAGGAGTAGGGTGGGTGCGCTTTTTTGGATAAAAGTGTTGATAGGGTGGGAATTTATTAACCGCCTCATGACAATCTTTGAATATTGCAGGCCAGAAATACCCAACACGAAGGATATTCTGGGCTGTAGCCATCCCAAAAACATGACCACCACACATTCTCCAAAGTGGCAATCATTCATACTCGTTTCAGCCTCTTCATGTCTAAGGCATCATCAAAGGATATAATCAATTCCACATCGGTACAATGTATCATTCAGAATGAGATAGTACTTTACATGGTGAAGAATATGACAATGATCATCACAGGATGTGTCAGGCTGAAATATTTGAGTATGGAGATAGATGATCAAATCTACATACCATGGGTCAGTTGTGCTTATCAAGAATAAGAATTCATCTAGGACTGAATCATTGGCCTCAACTTCTGTCAAAGCACAGTCAAGGTCAAGTGAATCTAAATACTAATTTGGTGTATGAGACCCCTTATTTGATGTGCTCAAAAATCTATTTTTAAGATCAAGCCAACTTGGACACCAATTTGATGTATAAAACCCTTATTTGTAGGAAAAAAAACCAATATAACTACTAAAATCTACAATAATATTAAATTATGTATTTCAGTAAATATTGTCGCCGACAATTACTTCTCATCTCAAAATCAAAATCCGCTAATGATGGAAAACATGGACTTTAACTCCTATACATAGCCATCTCGTCTTGTTTTTGCTTGATTTATATGCACTCTTATACATTTTTTCTTTGCAACTGACATGGACTTTAACTCCTGTACATAGCCATCTCGTCTTGTTTTTGCTTGATTTATATGCACTCTTATACATTTTTTCTCTGCAACTGAACAGACTGACCATACAGTTGCAATGGGGGATTCGAAAGCCAAAAGATTCGCGCGTAGACTGTTTGAAGCAGGCAAGCAACTAGAACATGCAGTTCGCTCCGGCAATGGGGTACTTCATTCTTTAGAGAAAGTGGAGATCTGTTTATCTATGATGAACCAAGTACATTCTGAACCAGATACTGAAGTAATGTACAGTGATGCTCTTCTTCCATCAATGCTTGCACTGATAAAACCAGATCTTCTGAGGCACCGAGACAAAGATGTGAAACTGCTGGTTCTCCATTGCCTCAGCCTAATCGCCAAAATAACAGCAGCGGAAGATCCATACAACGAAGATATAATGAAAGAAATACTGGAGCTCATTGTTGAATCTTTTCAAGATCTGGGGGAGATGAACAATCCCTCCTTTGAAAGAAGGATTTCCATTCTCAAGATTGTTGAACAACTCCAGTTGTGCACATTCATGATGGACCTTGAATTGAACAACCTCCTCCTGGGGATGTTCAAGCATTTTTTTGCTGCTGTTTCTGAGCATTCTTATTCTACAGATGTATATGACTCCATGAAAACGATTATGAGTTTCGTTTTGGATGAAAGTGATGATATCTCGCAGGAGCTATTGTCTGTTTTGCTCATCAACTTGAAGAGAGAAATGAAGGACGTTTCACCAGCTGCCCATTCGTTAGCCATGGGTGTCGTTTCATCTTGTGCCGAAAAGCTGAGACCATATTTGAGAGAAAATTTTTCATCTGATCAAGCAATTTCATCTGATCATGGGACGTACCATGAAATTATTTATGATATCTGCCAACATGCAAGTCCGGAGAAGAATGTCAATCGATGTACAACTCCTACAGAAGAGATTATGGTGACAGAAAAGTGTAGTGTAGAACCTGCAGCTAATACAAACTCTCAAGTACGGTATGCCCGTGGTCATCCCCGTGATCATCATAATGAATTTATGAGGGAGAAGAAAAAGCAAAGGAAGGAGAAGAGTGAAGCAGATTTGAAGGAGAAGAGTGAAGCTGATCTGAAGTTGATACGTTTGTTTTCACACATGCCTACAAATCCGTTTCCATTTCCATTTCAAGAAGAAGAAGAATACGCAAAGAAGAAGAAGAAGGGCGCTCCACCGAAAAAACGACGACGTTAGCAAAGAAGAATAATCCAGGTCGATAGCAAGGGCAGAAACGAAAACCAGCTTAGATTATTGCAGCTTAGTAGCTTTAATTTATGTTTGGTCATGTCTCTATCATAAACCTTTTTCCTTTTTTATGTATTGGTGGAGCATGATTGTCTAACCGTGTGTGCTGTCGTTGGGGCTCTAGACTGTCGTTGGGGCTCTAGACACCCGGGATCCATTTTTTTAAATGTAGGTTTATGTCCTATTTTTTATTTGGGAGATAGAATATTAAGGTGTTTTTTTGGCTTGAAAAATAAAAAATATTTTATGTATTTTTTTTGTTTACATTGTTGAGGCCTATGCTCCACCTTTGATTTGGAAGATAGAATATTAAGGTTTTTTTAGTTGAAAGATAAAAACTTTTTCATGCATTTTTTTTGTTTACATTGTGTACGTCTATGCTTTATCTTTGATTTTGGGGATAGAATATTAAGGTGGCTTTTTGTGCAGGGAAATTTTTTTTTACATTGTTTTGTTTTATTTTTTTTTTAACATGGTTTTACAAGTAGTTTAGAAATATAACTATTTAAGTTGGAATATATGGATATTTTTTGGTAAGATTTTGGAAAAAATTAGCTGAAATTTTTCAAAATCTATGATATAATGGTTAAGTGATAAAATTTTGAATAAATCATAAATTTTTAAAATGTCTAATCCATTTATACACCTATTTAGATATAACTGAATTCTAATTTTTGAAACTAAAATTCCCAACATCAAAATTCTACCTTATTTTATATCTAGAATGATAAACATTAACGCAAAGCTCATAGGATCAAATTAAATGTATTTGTTAGATTACTTAAATATAAATATATCTTATTATATGTACTTTGTTGAATTGGAATAAGGAAAGTAGTAATATTTATTAAACTAATATATCAAATTATTAAATATGTACTTAAATCTAAAACTTATAACCACATTATATATGAGAAGGGAGGAAAAGAGTTTGAGGAATTTATAGAGTTTAACCATATTTGTTATTTTATATCTATCGGTGTAATTAAAATGTATTTAATTTTGAAGTTTTGATGATGATGCTGACGATGATGATGATTAACGTCTATTGAGACTAATTTTGGTCTATCGAACCTTAACAAGGAAAATACTTGGTTTACTTTAAAATCTTGTTCTTGTGCTCAAAAAGCTTGCAAGAAGCTTTCGAAGCTCACTATAGTTTTGGCAAGTTAACAGGTTATAAAGGTATGTATTGTAACAAATACTAAGAAACTCATATATAATGTGGGTTTAAGCAAGGCACTCTAAGTGAAAGTGATTTTCATCCTCAGCTCTCATAGACTCACATAGATGTCAAACCCTTTCCTCCCACTGAGTTGAGGTTATAAGTTATATGATAAGGTGTATTGCTTTTAATTTTGAGGTTATAAGTTATAAACTGTTTCTGGATTTGCTCAATCTTCCTCTAAGATTCTCTAGAAATGTTGCACCCCCATACTTCACAACCATATAAGATAATAAGGATGACAAAAGTTTCAAATAGGAACTTCTTTTTATCCCACATGATCATGATTGGTTGATTTATAGTTATTTTCAAGACCAAAATAAGCTTTCCACCCTCCATTAATCATTTTCTCAATTCTATAGTTCCAATTGAGCTTATGATGAATATCAATTCCGAGATACTTATAAGAAGTCACTTGCTCTAGATTTCTATTATCATAAATAAAATTTGCATAAGTGTCTTTCTTAGATTTTATAATCATGATTTTTGTCTTGTCATTGTTAACAGTCATACCCATGTCAGAGAAAATCTTTAAGAATTCTTGATTTCTTATCGAGATCAGAAGGACACCTTTCCATAAGAACAATATCATCGGCATAAAGTAGGAGGATGATAACTATCCTAGCGAAGATTGTACCAGCGCAACGTGCTTCTTCTAAACGCTTTTCTAGCTTATCAATGTAAATGCCAAAAAGGGTAGGGGAGAGGGGGAAACCTTGTTTAACTCCAATATTACAATTTATATATGTTTTCCACCCGTCATTTTTGTTAAACTTGGCAATGAAGTTTTCATATAACCTTATCATGACAACTCTCAACTCAAAAGGAACCTTAAGATCCTCTAGCCTATTCTACAGGTTACTTCTAGGCACTTTATCAAAAAAATTTATAAAATTCACAAAGCAACAAAATAGGTCAAAATTATTATTGCAACATTTCTTTGCAATGATCCTAAGTTTAAGGAGGTGGTCTATGGTTGTATGGTTCCTTCTAAAACCTACTTGGACATTCATCTACTTACCTTCCATTTCTAGCCATCCATTGATATTCTTTTTTAAGATAATACCATATAACTTAGATAACTGAAGGAAAAGAATACACAAAGAAGAAGAAGGGCGCTCGACCGAAAAAATGACGACGATATAGAAAAGAAGAATAATCCAGGTCGATAGCAAGGGCAGAAATGAAATCCAGCTTAGTAGCTTATATTATTGCAGCTTAGTAGCTTTAATTTATGTTTGGTCATTTCTCTATCATAAACCTTTTTCCTTTTTTATGTATTGGTAGAGCATGCTTGTCTAACTGTGTTGGCTGTGGTTGGGGCTCTACACACCCGAGATCCATTTTTTTAAATGTAGGTTTATGTCCTATTTTTATTTGGGAGATAGAATATTAAGGTGTTTCTTTCGCTTGAAAAATAAAAAAATATCTTATGTATTTTTTTGATTACATTGTTTTAGCCTATGCCCCACTTTTGATTCGGGAGTTAGAAGATTAAGGTGTTTTCTTTTAGCTCAAAAATAAAAACTTTTTCATGTATTTTTTTTTACATTGTGTAGGCTTATGCTTCACCTTTGATTTTGGGAGATAGAATATTAAGGTGGCTCTTTGGGTAGGAAAAAAGGCTTTTTTGTTTTTTTTTTTACATTGTTTTGTTTTATTGTTTTTTTTGTTAACATAGTTTTATGAGTAGTTTAGAAATATAACTATTTAAGTTGGAATACATGGATATTTTTGGTAAGATTTTGAAAAAAATTAGCTGAAATTTTTCAAAATCTATAGTATAATGGTTAAGTTATAAAATTTTGAATAAATCATAAATTTTTAAAAATGTCTAATCCATTTATATAACTATTTAGATATAACTGAATTCTAATTTTTTGAAATTAAAATTCCCAACATTAAAATTCAACCTTATTTTATGTCTGGAATGATAAACATTAACGCACGGCTCATAGGATGAAATTAAATGTATTTGTTAGATTAGTTGAATATAAATATATCTTATTATATGTACTTTGTTGAATTGGAATAAGGAAAGTAGTAATATTTATTAAACTAATATATCAAATTATTAAATATGTACTTACATCTAAAACTTATAACCACATTATATATGAGAAGGGAGGAAAAGAGTTTGCGGAATTTATAGAGTTTAACCATATTTGTTATTCTATATCTATTGGTGTAATTAAAATGTATTTAATTTTGAAGTTTTGATGATGATGCTGACGATGATGATGATTAATGTATGTTGAGACTAATTATGGTCTATCGAACCTTAACAAGGAAAATACTTGGTTTACTTTAAAATCTTGTTCTTGTGCTCAAAAAGCTTGCAAGAAGCTTTCAAAGCTCACTATAGTTTTGGAAAGTTAACTGGTTATAAAGGTTTTTATTGTAACAAATACTAAGAAACTCATATATAATGTGGGTGTAAGCAAGGAACTCTAAGTGAAAGTGATTTTCATCCTCAGCTCTCATAGACTCACACAGATGTCAAACCCTTTCCTCCCATTGAGTTTTAGGAATAGACCAATGCTTTGCTTCAGTATGGAGTTCATGAGAGTTCGTTCTAATCTTAGCTATATTAATTTTCTTTCATAAGCTAGTTACTATCGAGAGATACTTCTAATCCTCCAAGTTAGGATTAATGACCTCCTTATAGCGTCTTAATTTTAACTTAACCGCTAAATTTTCCTCACACTAGAATTTCTCTTTAAACTTAAAAGTAATAATATTTTTGGCATTGTCAATGTTCTCCAAAATGTCATTTTCATTAATGCCCCAATGGTTTAACCAAGCCATGGTATATTTACACCGACACCACTTGAGGGGTAGTTTATTTTGACTTGATATTAAATCAATTTTAGGAAGTATCTCGTTTCCCATGTCATTTATCTTATGCTTGTACATCAGGTACCTAGTCATAACAATGCTCTCGAAGGGGGAAAGACATATTTCTATGAGAAGAATACGATAAGGTGTATTGCTTTTAATTTTGAGGTTATAAGTTATAAATTGCTTCTAGATTTACTCAATCTTCCTCCAAGATTCTCTAGAAATGTTGCATCCCCATACTTCACAACCATATAAGATAATAGGGATGACAAAAGTTTCAAATAGGAACTTCTTTTATCCCACATGACCAGATTGGTTGATTTATAGTTATTTTCAAGACCAAAATAATCTTTCCACCCTCCGTTAATCATTTTCTCAATTCTATAGTTCCAATTAAACTTATGATGAATATCAATTCTGAGATACTTATAAGAAGTCACTTGCTCTAGATTTCTATTATCATAAATAAAATTTGCATAAGTGTCTTTCTTAGATTTTATAATCATGATTTTTGTCTTGTCATTGTTAACAGTCATACCCATGTTAGAGAAAAAATCTTTAAGAATTCTTAATTTCTTATCGAGATCAGAAGGACACCTTTCCATAAGAACAATATTGTCAACATAAAGTAGGAGGATGATAACTATCCTAGATAAGATTGTACCAGCGCAACCTGCTTCTTCTAAACACTTTTCTAGCTTATCAATGTAAATGCCAAAAAGGGTAGGGGAGAGGGGGAAACCGTATTTAACTCCAATATTACAATTTATATATGTTTTCCACCCGTCATTTTTCTTAAACTTGGCAATGAAATTTTCATAAAACCTTGTCACGACAACTCTCAACTCAAAAGGAACCTTAAGCTCCTCTAGCCTATTCTATAGGTTACTTCTAGGAACTTTATAAATAAAAAAATCTAAAATCCACAAAGCAACAAAATAGGTCAAAATTATTATTGTGACATTTCTCTGCAATGATCCTAAGTGTAAGGAGGTGGTCTGTGGTTGTATGGTTCCTTCTAAAACCTACTTGGACTTTCGTCTACTTACCTTCCATTTCTAGCCATCCATTGATATTCTTTTCTAAGATAATACCATATAACTTAGATAACCGAGGGATAATCATAATAGTTTGATAGTTAGAGGGGTCATTTTTATTGCTACTTTTGAAAATAGGAATAATGAGGCTTTGAGTCCAAGTTCTAGTAAACCCTTACTTTACTGCTAGATTAAAGAGTTTGTGGATGTGCAGGATAAGGACAGGCCCTACAATTTTTAATATTTATTCCTTGTAGCCTTGAATGTCTTTGGATTTTCCATTTGCTAAGCACTTAACCTCAAAATCTATGTATTATAACGAGAAAACTTCTTGTGTTTGAATGTTATCTCTGGTATCCGGGGATTCATAAAGTGTTTTAAGTTAGGAATTCCAATCTTTTAAAGAAATTTTATTGTCTTCTTTTGTTTTGCAAGTTAGAATTTGCCTCTAGAATTTCATAGCAGCCACCTTGGAGAGTGTAGGATATTTTCCTTCCTTTTACTTAGATAATGTTTTTTTCTTTTAATTAAGGTTTTTTTGTGATTTATCTTATTGATTTTTATCGAATCTGTAGTAGCTTGCTTAATTTCTTTTCTCACATCTTTGCGTTCTTGATCATACCAAGGGTTGGTTCTACTATTGCTCGTTTTAGTAGAGACTTCAATAGAGAACTTGTTAATGGATGATGAGAGGGTTGTAGAAAAATTATGGTATAGATTTTTTATATTCTCCATGTTATATAAAGGAAACAGTTCATTTTTTAGATTATGGAGAAAAATGTCAGCTTTATTTTTATCGAAGATCAGGTGCTTCTGGCAATGATAGTTTTTGTCCTAGGGATCACTATACATGAAAATATTGAGAGTTATAATTAAATTTATATGATCAGAGACAGGCTCATGGTCGTTGAAGATGTTGAAATCTATTAATTTGTTGTATATAGGGATATCATATTTAACATAATCTACCACACTACTTCTAAGCCCATGGATACAAGTCATCTGGAGAGTTTGTCCATTTTGTGAGACTGTTGCAAATGATAAGATCTTGAGCACTATAAAATTTGACCAACTCATACCTGAATAAATTTTCACCTAGATCTTCAGAATCCCTTTTGTACCTATTAGCTAGCTCAAGGCCTTCATCTAACCAAAGAGGATTAGGGTTGGAATAGTTGCTTAAAATAATATATTGGTTATTGGAAGTTCAAGCATTGAATTCACCCATCAAAAGGATATTTCCTTCCTTAAACAAGAAACATCATGTTATAAACGATCATAAGGACAATTTTTATCTAAATTGGTTTTTTATAGAAGTTGGAATTAATAGGGGGGAACTAACAAATGACTATGCACATTTTTTCATCATTAATGTCTGTGATCTCTATCTAAATGAATTGGTTGTAAAGGTCCTTATAATGCCTAACATGTGGGGATATGTTCTTCCTAATGTAACAATCTATACCCCCAATGCCTCTACAATATGAATGTTTATTCCATATTGACCATAGGACATATTTGTCTATATCAGGGACCTTCCCAAATTTCAACCAATAATTGCACGGAAGAGGTGCATTCTATAGCCCAATATAGGAGAGTTGTGTCACTCCTTCCGTGCTCATCCTAGAGTTGACAAATGTCCTTTACAAATTTTTTTTTTTATTAAAAATAACATGTCGGCTTAAATCAAATTTAAATTATTTAGAATTGCATATATATAAAACAATATAAACTAGATAAAATAAAACCATAAACTTTGGATTACATATTTCCTCAACACTTCCACTCTAAAAAAAGGTTTACACCTTGAGATATTTGATCCCTCTAGGTTCTTGGTATATACACTTTTAAATGGATCTATGTTGGTATAATATCAATTTCACTCGAGATCCAACTTAACTTAGGGCCTTTGGTCCTTGGAAATCCTCGAGAGTTTCAGGATAAGATCCAGAGTGTCAAATTGCTATTTATTACTATCATTTTGGTTTCTATCTCTAATAACATCTTTCTTATTTCTGATTAATGCCCATTTTCCCTCCTTCCTAGATTCTTTTACCTTTTGGAGCTCATTTCTTAATACAACCCGATCCTCTGGAATGAGGTATTCATTTATAAATATACCCGAGCCTTTTAAACTTGATGTCTTACTGAGTATGTTGTATTTTTGTTTAGTAGAGCTAACCTTAACCTGTACTAGCCTTTCTGTATTCTCGATTAATTTCCCCAACATGTTTGTTTCTATGAGACCAGTAGTTTCAATTTGTAACCTAATGTGAAGTTCTGTCTTGACAATGGTTAATGTATCCTCTTCTTCCTTTTCTTTAGACAAAAAAATATGAGATTTAAAGCTCTTTTGTTATGTTGATGGTCTAAGGCTATGAGGTTATTCAAATTTCCTTTTTAATGGGTTTGATATCTATTTACCTTATATATTATTCAGCGTTAGGTTGTGGTTAAATGTGACTATTAATACTACGAATTTGTTTATATTTTTTAAAATTTTGGATTTTTTAATGTTTTTATTATTGAAATCTAAATATTTAATATTTGCTATTTTTTTCCATTGTTTAAATTATATTTTTAGTTAAAATGCCCTTAAATACCCCTTTCTTTCATTGAGATTGTGCAATTTTAAACATTTTATATTTGCATGTCATTGTCATTCTTTAATATATCTAACATTAAATAATATCTATAATATTTAAAATTACAAAATATAAAAATAATGTAATAGTTAATTTTTTATTTATCTTAAATAGGTATCTAAATTGAAATGTAGTCTGTTAAAAAAATAAGTTTTATTAATATTTATAATATAAATATTGGAGGGGTTCTATGACTTGATTATTAGATCTAGAGATGGACCTGATGAGAGATCTATATCCCTACATATGATATAGGGTTTCTGAGAAGTAGCTCATTTTGAAAAAAAAAATTGGATGAAAATCCTTCTTGGTGAGGGATGGTTCAAGGTTGATGCATGCTTTGTGCAATGTTTTGTTTTGTTTGTTTTTGTTCTAATTTGGATGTAGCTTATCCTCTTGGATTGGGGAAGAGTAGGGTTTTATTTGTCACTTGTTTTTTGATTATTTAGTGTAGTACTAGATTTTTGAATGTTTGAGTCTTGTTGGTTTAGGTTGTTTTATAGGTTGTGTTTATTTATGGCGGCTAATACTTTGATTTTGGTGGTTGTTTTTTTCTTTCTTTCGTGCTTTGGACCTATATAAATATTTCCAACCTTGAGTGCATCTAAGAAAAGATTCTTATTGGTTAGTGACTCTGATCATTTGGTCTTGTGGCCAACATTAACTACATTGACTTTTCTATGGTGGGGTTAGTGGAAATGGTGTTGATTCCATATAGTGTTTCATTGAAAAGTGGATCAATTGGTCTTATGGTCCATTCTATGTAGTTATGTTGATAATAAAACAATAGAGGAGTGCTTCCATTTATTTGTATTTGGTTTCTAGCATGTCCATGGTGAGTGTTTGACGAAGAAAAGGAAGGAACATGAATCTACTACAGGAAACAATACTTACATATTGCTTCAATAGTCAAGGACAACATGTGTCCATTGAAGTGCACTTAAAGGAATGTGAGGCATCATGCTTGTGGGACTAACATTTTAGAATGTGTTTCCTTATAGATAATAGGTTCAAATCCAAAGGGGGTAGGGTATGTACACCTTTGTAGACTTTAGCAGTCAAATGGTTGCATAAACAGGGTCTCTTGTCCCACAATAATGGGGTCTTATAGACCAATCCGGTGTCTATATTGGTCGTAGCCTTGTTATCATTGTATTATCAAACACTTAGAAGCAACAAGAGGAAGCATCCTAATTGAATATTTCTAGCATATGTACAAAAATTTCTAAGTGAGAGAACAAAAATTGCAAGAGGATGGGTACAAAAGTTCCTTGTTTACTGGAATATTTAGACACAACCATAAAATAAAAACAATGAGATATTGTAGGGTGTGTTCCTAGATTGGATTTCCAACAGTTTGGCGGTTTCATTAATTACAAAATAGTGATATCTCTACAATATTTCAATTTTTAGCAAGTAAACAATCTTATCCTTAGATGTAGCACATGTTCACTTTAGTAGATTGAGGATTGTCGATATGCTAGTTAGAGAAATTTGATTTGAATTTCTAAATTTGACTCCACTTATCAAATTTAACTCCATTCAGACTCCTTTTTGTCACTCCCGGTGCATGCACTCTCCTCTTCTTCTATTGTAATCTATAAAGGAGAGTTGCAAGATATATTAGGGGTTTATATTTCTAATAACATAGTTGTAGATAGTAAGACGATGAGAGTTGAGCACTCATTGTGTCTTACCATAGTTAACCCTTTCCTTATCTATGGCATGCACTCCCTACACAAACAACTATTCTACATTACCAAACTAGTTTTTAATGAACCAACAAATTGTTTTTTTTTGGGTGGGGGTTAAAAGAAAAACAAAATTTATGCTAAAAATACAGTAGAGTTACATTTCTCGAGCAATGTAAGATTAGCAACAACTTGATAATTCCTCCTAGGATATAATCCTTTCAATGAAAAGTCAATATTATTTATTCTTTTAAAAAGGGATAACTCATGTAGATTGGCATTTCAAGGAAAGAGAAATGAGCATTCCAAACCAATTCCAAATATTGAAATCCACATAACGCAGGAGGTCAATATGACATATATGTCAAGTAGAAAAATTAAGGTACAATAACTCTTTAAAATCCAAAAATGTAAGTCCATAAAAGTATAAACCATAAATAATTACATAGTTTAAGTTTTAAGTGTATCAAGTAAACATAAGATACACCAATAGGAAGAAAGGCGTAATTATACAACAATGGTTTTCTTTGCATTATCCCCTAACACCAATAACCTCATAAAAGATGACATGGATCATATGAATGCTAGATTGATATCCAACATGCCCCCTTGAGTTTATCAAGCATCACACATAGGTATTTTTCCATCCTACCTTGACTAGAACAATATCTATGCGAATCCTCCCTGACCATAGACCTAAATTACTTGATTTTTCATAATAAGGTAGAAATTTTGGAAAAGAGGGTTTTCCTTTCCCTTTTGTTCCTTGGATCTTGCAAGGGGCATTGAGAATATCATCAAAGATATTTTATCTTTATTAAATTAATTTTGTTAAGACTAAAGTAAAAAAGTGAGACCTCATTTCATGATGTTTGGTAATGATTTAATACACCTAGGACCTCACAAGAAGAAAATATAAATTAAATTGTCTTCATCTTTTAGTAGACTTTAACAATTTTCAACATTTCAACACCTTGTGAAACAAAACAATGCAACCTTTCTTTCCTACACTCTTTGAAATATGCATTACAAGATGTTTAGAATAAAATATTATAATTTAACTTTGAAAGTAAGATTCAAGAAAATACCTCGGGAACATGTGTTGCTAATGTGATAAACCACCTCATTGCTACGCATGGTTAAGCTTAAACTGTGCGTTGTCTATGTTATCTACTTGGTAATGTATAATATCTCAATAAAACGTATGTTCCTCAGAAGTAAAATGAATAATACAAGTTATGTGACCTTTTAAAAATAATATTATGATTATGAAAGTTACATGTAAATAGGGAGCATAAGGTGTGGTCCCTATAATTGTTAGAATAATCAACCCATAGTTTACCCACTTAGACATTAATTCATTTATTTTTGTCTTATTTTCCTAGTTCATGTGTCCCACCTTGTGCAAGTTGCTATTTGCCTATCCATAGAGGTCAAAATTGCCACATTTGACTCATGTAGCACATGGGAGAGCTAAAGGAATCAATTCTGCTTTATTCCTGGCCTCCTAGGCACCCTTCTACTTTTTCTACTTTATTGCCTGCTTTTTCAGTGTTTTAAGGCAAAAGGAAAAGCTAGACTAGGTGAGGTTGACTTGTTTTTTGTCCTACACATCCTCCTCCCTTTTCTCCATGCAAAAGCATGTATGAGCTGCCATTCCACCACTCTTTAGCTTGCCTATGCCTTTTTTCCAATTCATGAGCTCCATGACAGATTTGGGATCAACTTTTTACACCTATGGGGGATTTGCTTATTTTTGGTAAGCCTGCTTTATGCTAGATTTGGATGCCTCCTTATGCATTCGATTTCTTGATGTATTGTATTTATTCAGCAACCTATGTTATTACAGGGTTGGCTATTGTACACTCAGTTAATACAATTTAGTGTTACAGCTCCATATTCAGTCTCTCTTGTTAGCAATTTTGCATGATCAATTGATAATTGTTGTGAGTAAAATTAATCTATTGCTGGCCTTAATTTCCACATGGTATCAGAGCCATTGTAGGTTGTTTCTCTCCTTCAAAAATTGTTTTGCAGGTTTGACATCAAGACTGGGAGCCTTCTATTGACAGTCGGGACAGATTTTCTAGAGCTATGGATCAATCACAGAAAACTATCTTGACTCCTTTCAATTTATTTGAATGGAAAGCAGAGATGGAGATACTATTGAGAGCGAAAGGCCTCTACAGGGTGACTATGGCAACAGAAACAGAGCCCAATGCAGCTGCAGAGAAGATAAAATGGCACAAGAGGAGGGATGAGGCTTATGGCCTCCTGTGCTTGAGTATTTCCAGAGACCTCCTTTTCCATCTCAATGGACTGACATCACCGAATGAAGTATGGGAGAAGCTTGCTGATATTTTTGGAAAGACAGATGAGATGAGGGGACATCAAATCGAGAATGAGCTGATTTCTCTGAGTCCAACAAGCTTTGAATCCCTGCAGCTATATTTCTCCAAGTTTAAAGCATTAGTTTTGCAGCTGAAACAGTGTGTTATTGAAAAGAAATATGATCAGCTTGTATTGGCCATCCTCTCGAAGCTGGGCCCTGATTATTCAGTGTTTGTTTCGACCTTCTATGCCACAAAACTGATAGCTCGAGCCTGGAAGATACCTAGCCTTGCAGATTTCATGGAATCTCTCACACAAGAACAGGACAAGCTGGTGATCATGGGCACCATCAAACCATCCAAATATCAATCTTTGATTGCTGGAGATTCAAGGGTGGATTCAAAAAGAAAAAAGAAAGCTAAAAAGCCACCTGAGCAAAAGAGAGACAAGAAACAGTCTCCGGAGGATCTATAAGGTCCCAAGAAGAATAACCAGAAGAAGAAGAACAAAGATGAAATGAACAAGTGTGCATACTACAATAAGGGCAATCACACTGAAAGCTCTTGTATGAAAAAGCAGATAGACATGCTGACCAATCTCCTGGAGAAGAATGGCATCTCCCTTCCAGAAAGCTCAAAGAAGAGAAAAGGAGGATTAAGTTCAGATGACAGAGAGAGAGTTCATGCTCTAGTTGTTGGCACATCAAGCTCACCCAATTTTATCATTGATTCTGGAGCTTCAAGACACATGGTTTCGAATAAGGAGGCCTTCTCCTCACTGGATATGTCGAAAGGACCATCTATTGTACTGGGAGATGACTCTCTCACTGAAAGTAAAGGAAAAGGAAGGATAGATCTTGATCATGGTAAGTTCAGCAATGTGCTGTATGTGCTTGGTCTCGCCTCCAACCTCCTGTCAGTGTACCAGATGACCCACACTGGGTCTCCTAAGAAGGTCATATTCTCCCCTGATGAAGTTGAGATCACAAAGATTTCAACTAGTAGAGTCATTGCAAAAGGACTTGCGAATCATGCTCAAAAGGTATACATGTTCTCACACTTCCTACCTTACTCAAACCCCTCTTCTCTCCTCATTCATGCTAATGAAGCCAGCAAGCTGTGGCATGAAATATTTGGCCACCTTAACTACAAATATCTTTCTGATCTTAGTGAAAAAGAGATGGTCATAGGGTTTCCCAAGATAAAATTTTCCAAAGGAGTCTGCCAAGGCTGTATCCTAGGAAAACACCCAGAGCACAAATTTGAGAGAGCTAGTCATGAGAGAACCTCTGCACCCCTCGAGCTGATCCACAGTGATGTTGCTGGTCCATTCCCTCATATGTCCATGAGTCAGGCCAAGTATGCATTAACATTCATTGATGACTTTTCCAGGTATTGCTGGGTTCACTTCCTGAAACACAAGTCTAAAGTTTTTGGCCTATTGAAAGTATTTAAGGCTTTGGTTGAAAACCAGTCTAGAAGGAAACTCAAGGCCCTCAGATTTGACAATGGTGGTGAGTATGTCAAGTCTGATTTTATTAACTATTATGCAGATGCAGGTATTCAGATGCAGCATTCTATCCCTTACACACCATATCAAAATGGTGTTGCTGAGAGGAAGAACAGATCACTGAAGGAGATGGCAACATGCATGATGGAGGCCAAAACTTTGCCACCAAAGTACTGGGCCGAAGCTATCAATTGTGCAGCCTATATTCAGAATAGGGTGACTCACAAACAGCTTGATGGTTTGACTCCCTTCGAAGCATGGAGTGGGCACAAGCCATATGTGACCCATTTCAGGATTTTTGGCTCAAAGGCATGGGCTAGAATCCCGATAGAGAAGAGGAAGGCTTTGCAGCCCCAAAGCCAAGAGTGTCCTTTTGTTGGATACTTTGAAGATTCAAAAGGGTACAAGTTGATAAATTTGAGCACAAATAAAGCCTTCATCGAAAGGTGTGTTCAGTTTGAAGAAGAACCCCTTGTAGAAGTGGAAGTTGGTGAAGCCTCTTCACCACCTGAACCTCAAGAAGTAAGTAAAGAGTTTGTTGAACATGCTGATTCTGATTTTTCTGATGGATATGAGTTTATTGCAGACCCTAACAGCCCCACAAGGCCAAAATGGGTAGCCAAGACACTACATGCAGCATTTGAGCTAGCTGGGGATCCCAATGACCCAAGGAGGACTAGATCTCAATTTGAGAATGGTCTGTGCATGAAGGATCCTATGTTTGCTGAAAAATGCTATTTTATGGTGGAGTCTAATCCTCAAACATATGAAGAAGAAGCAGGAGATCCAATATGGCAAACAGCCATGAAGGAGGAGTTCAGCTCACTCCAGAAGAGCAACACATGGGAGCTAGTGGATCTTCCCCCAGGGAGAAAACTAGTACAGTGTAAGTGGGTCTATAAGACCAAATTTGCTGCTGATGGTTCACCACTGAAGTACAAGGCCATATTTGTAGCCAAGGGCTACTCACAGGTTCATGGCATAGATTACAATGAGACCTTTGCCCCAGTGGCAAAAATGGACTCCATCAGGCTAGCTCTAGCCATTGCAGCCTCAAGGCAATGGGAGGTACATCACATGGATGTAAAGTGTGCCTTCCTGAATGGAGATCTCACTGAGTAGATATATATGCAGCAGCCTCAAGGTTTTTCTACTAACCCTTCTCTTGTGTGCAGGTTGAGAAAGTCATTGTATGGGCTAAAGCAAGCCCCCAGGGCTTGGTATGCCAAGATTGATAGCTTCTTGCTATCACTAAATTTTTTTCGATGCAAATTAGATCCAAATGTCTATTTGAAGTTAGTTAATGGTTCATTAATGATCATTGTGTTATATGTTGATGACCTCCTCATTACAGGAAGCTCACAGGCTGAGATTGCTTCCTTAAAAGGAGCTATGAACCAAGCCTTCTCCATGATAGATTTGGGGCTCTTAAGTCAATTTTTGGGGCTTGAGATCTCTCAAACCAAAGCTGGAATCAAGGTGCACCAGTCCAAATATTCCTTGGACTTGCTGAACAAATTCAAAATGAAGGATTGCAAAGCAAGCAAAACTCCTTTCCTTTCAGGAGTGAAGCTGGAAGAAGCTGATTCTTCACCGATGGTAAACAATACACTGTATAGGAAATTGATTGGATTTTTATTGTATTTGACACATACTAGACCTGATATTTGTTATGCAGTAAGTGTGGCTTCTAGATTCATGGATCAGCCTCAAGAGATCCATTGGAAAGCAGCCAAAAGGATCCTTAACTTTGTTCAGGGAACAAGGACACATGGGATCTTCTATAAAGCAAAATCTGATCTTGAGTTGATTGGATTTACTGACAGTGATTGGGCAGGTGATAGGACAGATAGAAAGTCCACATCAGGATATGTGTTCATGCTTGCAGAAGGTCCAATCAGCTGGTCAAGCAAGAAACAGAGTGCCATTGCACTCTCATCTACAGAAGCAGAGTACAGAGGAGTTGTTAATGCAGCAACTCAATGTTTATGGTTGCAGGGTTTAGTTGGAGAGTGTGGCTTCAAACTTGAGTACTCAACTACCATCTACTGTGATAACCAGAGTACCATTTGAATCTGCAAGGATCTAGTTCAGAAGTAGAGAACCAGACACATTGAGATCCATATGCACTACATCAGAGAACTTTTGCATGATGGCACCATTCACCTACTCTTCTGTTCATCTTCAGAAAAAGTAGTTGATATCTTCACCAAAGCATTTTGTGAGAAGACCTTCAGCAATCTCAAATCACTACTAGGGATTGCTGATCATGCTGTGAAAGCATGAGTGAAGACAAGATTCTACAATTTTGTTTTACAGTCCATGTTTAAGGGAGGATTTTCCCAAGTTGGTTTTGCCTCTTTCCTTGTTTAAATGGATTTGCAGTATGTAAAGGGTGACTAAGCCTTGTTGCTAGGCCCTACAATTTTCTGATATATTACTCATAAGTCAGGCTTAAGGGGGGTGTTAAAATAATCAACCCATAGTTTACCCACTTAGACATTAATTCATTTATTTTTGTCTTATTTGCCTAGTTCATGTGTCCCACCTTGTGCAAGTTGCTATTTGCCTATCCATAGAGGTAAAACTTGCCACATTTGACTCATGTAGCACATGGGAGAGCTAAAGGAATCAATTATACTTTATTCCTAGCCTCCTAGGTTCCCTTCTGCTTTTTCTGCTTTATTGCCTGCTTTTTCAGTGTTTTAAGGCAAAAGGAAAAGCTAGACTAGGTGAGGTTGACTTGTTTTTTGTCCTACACATCCTCCTCTCTTTTCTCCATGCAAAAGCATGTATGAGCTGCCATTCCACCACTCTTTAGCTTGCCTATGCCTTTTTTCCAATTTGTGAGCTCCATGACAGATTTGGGATCAGCTTTTTACACCTATGGGGGATTTGCTTATTTTTGGTAAGCCTGCTTTATGCTAGATTTGGATGCCTCCTCATGCATTCGATTTCTTGATGTATTCTATTTATTCAGCAACCTATGTTATTACAGGGTTGGCTATTGTACACTCAGTTAATGCAATTTAGTGTTACAGCTCCATATTCGGTCTCTCTTGTTAGCAATTTTGCATGATCAATTAATAATTGTTGTGAGTAAAATGAATCTATTGCTGGCCTTAATTTCCACAATAATCTCTCTTGATCCTTCTTACTTCATCCTAACTAGTGGACAACTTAAAAGAAAATTTATGCACAAAATAAATATAGTATAATTTAGAGCCAAATGCCATATCAAATTTTGATGGATAGTGTTTTCATATAACTATTGTCGAGAGGTAAAGTATCGGTTAAATTTATTCACAAGAACAAGGAGTTAGGAGCGATCAAATTCCAACCCAAGGCACTTTCTTTGAACATAAAATACCATCCAAAGAATATGGTGCAATAATTACCTACACAAGCATGCAATAAATATGTATTAAGATTAATATGAAACTTAATAAGAAGCATGATCATGACTTTCAAATATCCCCTATCAAGACTCCATACATCCTTACAAAACAAAAGAGGCATGAGATGTAAGAGAATATCGAGTTATATAAAATAAATGTTTTGTGGGTGTACTTCATGCCTCAACACTTGAAATATGAGCCAACGAGGCTTCTAAGAAATTGAAAAGTGGAAGAAACTTCACGTCAACAAACTTTTTAAAGAAGTTACACTAAAGTATGAAAACAAAATCTCGAAAGTAGATTTTAAATCATTTGAATTTTGAAAGATTAGTACTTCTTTCATACCCCTCCTAATTTGACCAGATTGCTTCATAGGTGACATTTAGAAGTTGGTGACTAATTACCCTTGGAAGAATTGAGTTATCCTAGTTCCTTACATTGGGATTCCACATAACAACATTGAAAATTATGTTCATGATCTAATCTAGGCAATAACAATTATGCTCAGGATTATAACACATGTTTGTAGTGGGATTTCATTTAAACAAAAAATAATATTTGTTTCATACATGATACTTCCTACATTATCATTGTGAGCCTCTGAGCCTTGAGGTTAGTGTGTCATTCCCCAATATTGTATATTACAATTCAATGTAGTGTTCTTACAATGTTCTATATATATTTTCTTCTCTTAAAAGCCACATGTGGGAGGCAACTATTTTTCCAAATGTGTTTAGGAGGTGCACCTCACACCAACCACTTGAAGTGGCTAGTTTTTGAAAGATAGATAAGTGAAATATGTGTATGGGAATGTGAAATAGGGTGGAGGGTACGAAACACCAATACTTTTACATTAAACCAAACATCCTTTACCATTTAACCAAGCATTATTGACCTTTTCTTTTTAATTGAAACATTCCATATCAAGGGTATGAAACATTAGACTTTCACAATTTAAATAAGCCTTGTCGACATTTCAATTTTAAGATAAACATTTGGTAGTCTTTTTGGATATTCTCATATATTACTTTTAACCCAAACTTTTGGTCTTGTATTTGGTGATTCTTAGACAAAAATTGATCGAAATGTACTAAAAATCAAACTACCTAGAATAATTGTAGCAAACACTCACTGATTGATGGCTAGAACATAATATCATGGTCTACTACTAGAAAAGAAGCAATAAAGGATATTTATATGATAAATTTACTTTGGTTAAATGTTTAATTAATTATATGCCATTGTAAATCAATACAAATCAAAAGGACCAGAGTAACTTTACAATTCAAGGAATAACTAGAAATCGATTAAAAACAATTCAAAGAATATATGGTACTTGTGATAAGATTCATGTCACAAGGAATAGTGCATCCATCATAACTAGTATCATCTTGGCCTGTTGTTTTTGTAGGAAGCTGAGTGCAATGGCCAATGTAGTGAGATAATGTTATGTCTCCTACCTTAGCTCTCTCGACTAGTTTTTTCATGACCCTCCTGATGTTGTCCCTTGTCGATTAAGTGTATCTTTCATCAGTGTGCATGAGGAATATTATGTTCTCCTCCTCAAATATGTAGTTTTCTACGAGGATTTCATACATTTTTTTGACATCATTCACACACCCCTTCAACCCTTCTTTGGTTCCTAAGTAATTGCATCCCACCAGCATGGCCTTTTTTGTCATTATTACTATTATGATCCATATTGATTCAATCCAATTCATTAGTTTTGGGGAGTTGAAGTAGATGATGAGATCAATTTCCAAAATATGTATATTTGAGTGAACCTTCTATCCCTCAGAGCTTTAAAGTATTGAGAAAAATACTACATACAATTTTCTTATGCATTCCCTTCCCTTAGTTAGGTATCATATTTTTCTACTACTAATTAAAAATGTAATGCCAAAGGATTAAGTCAGAATATCACCATGCATCCTTCATTCAAATTGATCATAAGAGAAAATTTTAAGATTAATATCCCATTTTTAGTTATTTTGGATGAGAGTTCAAGTACAACTATGATCTAAATGGAATATTACATCCTTTCCTCAACTCCAACTCCTCTATATCCTAGGAACGATTCAATACCTATAAGCGATTTTTGTATCCTTCATGTTAGAGATCACTTTTTATTTTAAATTATATTTAATACTAGATATAAGGTATAATGGAAATATAATAGATTAATGAATTCATCTATCAAATATAGAATAGACTATTGATGTGCATGGAAAAACTTTGAAAATAACCTAACTATCAGAGTAGAACATGGAAATGTTATGTTTGTGGCTTTCAGTTTTTGTTGGAGTTTCAGTTCTCTCTAAGATGAATTTGGTAGGATCTTTTAGAGTTCTTTGGAATACACTATAACCATAGAAATATCATGAAAGGAAAAATTATTTTCCTTGAGAATTGGAAATATTTCTATTTAAATTAGACACTATAACCTTAAAAGTCTTGTGAAAGGAATTTAGAGTTTTTTTTCCAGATTTGAAACTCTTTCAAATGAAATTGCACACTAACCCTAAAATTCATGTGTGTGATAGTGGGTGTAGGATGAAAGTATCTCTGTAGTGTGCTATCACTTGTTGGTGTGTGGGGAATTTATTATCATTAAAGTTTAACAGATGGATGGATTTCTTATTCGTGAGCTATCGGTGATGAGATGAGGGGGTTAGACCATTTGTTAGTGTGTTATTGGTTTATGTTATGTTCTGTATCTGGACACACTTGATGATATCCAACTGAATAAGTCAACCAATAGAAAATAAGTCAATGTGGAAAAGGATAAATAATGATTGAATATTAAACCGATTTATTAGAATAAAGTAAGAGTAACATATTTATATAACCCCTAAAGGAACTTAATGTGACCATTCATGAAAGAATGTGTCTTTTTATAATAATTAATAATTTAATTGTTATTTATATATGATATGTTTGTCATAGTTTAATATTATGTATATTTTATTTGTTACATTACCTTCCTCTTCAAAAATGTTATATCCTCAAAGAATATTATTGAATAATACTTATGTCATGTGCTTGTATTGTCCTATCTTTGTTTTTTGTGTCATTGTTGATGGTACATGCCAATATGAACTTCTAAGTTTTGAACTAAACTTTTGAAAAGTAGACAGATTAATCCATCCTATATCGAATCTTTGTGGAACATTACCTTGCAACAAAAAAATGTAATTGTGAAAATATGATTCACAAGAAGATATAGGAGCTAAGGGAATCCTCGCAACTCAAGAATTTCACAAACTATGTAGAAAAATAATGAAAAGAGCAAAATTAACACATATGAATAGTACCAATAACTAAAGCTTCTATTACTATCCAACATGAAAATATGTCTCGAATATCATTATAATACAATAGGTGAAAATCATCATCCTTTGTAGGAAAATTGGATTCATACATGTGGTAGGATTAGATTGGACCTCAAACCCCCCTTGGTGGACCCATGAGCTCCCAAACCACCTCAAATGGTCACGAATGGCCATGTGAATGTGGATGAAGAATGCTAGGACATAAATGAGGGTAGGATAGAGATGATGGAGTGCATGAGTGAGTGGGAATGGCTCTAGACAACAATAATTGGCCCAAAAAATACAAAAACACTCAAATACAATGCATGGGTGACTCTGGTCAAGTCGGTTCCATGTTTTAAGGAGTCGGAGAACACAAAGGACTAAAATGTCATAAATGAGGGTGCACGTGTCTCGTGAATGATCAAATGTGGGTGCTTGGGTGCATTAATGAGTCCAAAACCCCCAAGTACCTTGCTAGACCAACATAACCAAGGTTTAGACCATATGACATAAGTACAAAACAAATGAAAGTGTATCATGAGTGTATGTGACCATGGTTCTAGGTGGTATGATACTCTAATACCCCCCCTTAAGCCTGACTTAGTGTAACCACATAAACAATTGAGGCCTTGGCAACTAAGACTCAAGTCACCTCTTACAAAAATTTATTTTCCCATATAACCAAGGTAAGGAGGAAACCTCATGGGAAAAAAAATCCCCTAAAAAATGGACATGGAGCAAAATATAAAGTAAATATCAGTGATCACCATGTGTCACCCACTCTAAGGAGTGACCTCAGATAGGTGAATTTCTTCTCTGTGAAGCTCTTGGTGAAGATGTCAGTAGTTTTCTTTGCAGATATATCGCCTGCTCATGCATCAAACTCCAAATGTAAGTATCTCAATGTGCTTGGTCCTCTGTCTATGTACTGGATCAGTGGAAATATTGATTGCACTTTTATTGTCACACCAAATGACAGTGGGTGATTCAAATGAAAATCCAAGTTCTCCAAGAATAACTTGCAACCACACACATTGTGTAGCTGCATTCACTACTCCTTTGTACCCGACCTTAGCTAAGGAAAGTGTTGATTAAGTTGTCATTGATGCCAACGGTGTCTGGTAATTGATGCCAACTTTTGAGTACTTGGTTCCCCTTGTGAAGCCCCTAAGGGTAAGTGTTTAGTTTGTGGTTGTCTATGTCAGAGGAGCCATTTTGACCTTGTACAAGCGCAAGCTTAAAGCCCTTAGAGGCCTTAGAACAATGGAAAAAGCCCCGGTTACCCATTGACTTGGTCAAGTGCCCCTAAGTTGTATCTTGGTCCCATTTGAGTCTGTTTATCTTTGGTTAGAGGTGTTTGTGTTGCTTGTTATGCTTGTACTTTTTTTGGTCTCTTGATTGGTTGTTGGATGGATGATGTGGCTCATATGTGTAAGTCTCTTGATGTGTTGATGTTGGAGCACATTTCTTGCTTTGGATGGTCTTGAGGTTGTTGAGCTCTTGTGGGGTCCTTGAGTCCACAAGCTTAGATATTATGCTCTTGCTTGTGGAAACCTAGGTCCTGGAACCCACACTTATGGTGGTAACCACTTATAATATGAAACAAGAACTCGACACATTTCTTTTTTTTCTCTCTCCTAATTTTAGTATCTTTTTTTACCTCTATTTCAAAAAGGGTTGATACCAGTATCACACATTTTCCTTTTGAGGCATCTTTGAGGGCCTTGGAATCATCTTTGTCATAAAATATTTTAAATTTTTATTTTCAAGTTTCCTTTTTAGGAATTTAACAAAATAGCATACATTTAGAAGCAAGTTATAATGAAAAACATATGGATTTTGCATTTTTTTCTTTAAAAACATATGGTATTTTAAATTTTTTTTTTGTATAAACATAATATTATTTTCCAAAAAGTGACAATTCACATAAATTCAGGAAAAATTATACCATATATAAATGTAAATGACATATTAAAAACATTATATATAGAAATTTTATTTCTAAAATAAAGTCTGAAAGTCAAAACATTAATAATATATGTTATGAAAAAGTTGTCAAATTTAACATTTTCTTCAAGACATAAAACTAATTAAGAATATCATGCAAGACAAATTCTTCATCGAAATTGGAATTTTATGGAGCTTGGATTTATTTAAGGACATCAATGTCCTCTTCCATTGGGTCTTCTATGTCTGCAAGATTCCCGAAGTGCTCATTTCCATGTAGAAATTCAGGCCTGCAGTAGATTAATTTCACTCACAGCAATTAACAATTGATCATGCAAATTATCAACAATGGAGACTGAATATGGAGCTGTAACACAAAATTATATTAACTGAGTGTACAATAGCCAACCCTGTAATAACATAGGCTTCTGAATATATAGAATACATGAGCAAATCGAATGCATGAGGAAGCATCCAAATCTAGCATAAAGCAGGCTTACCCAAAATAGGCAAATCCCCCATAGGTGTAAAAAGATGATCCCAAATCTATCAAGGACCCCACAAATTAGCAAGGGCGCATGGGCAAGCTAAAGAGTGGTCAAATGGCAGCTCATACATGCAAAATCATGGAGGAATGAGTGGAGGAGGAAGAGGCAACAAAGCTGATTCACCTCACCTAGTCTTGCTTTCCTATGTGCCTTACAACACTGAAAAAGCAGGGAATAAAGCAGAAAAAGCAGATGGGCACCTAGGAGGCCAGGAATAAAGCAGATTTGATTCCTAAAGCTCTCAAGGGCGCTACATGAGTCAAAGATGGCAAGTTTGACCTCTATGGATAGGCAATTAGCAACTTGCACATGGTGGGACTCATGTACTAGGCAAATAAGACAAAATAAATGTAATAATGTCTAAGTGGGTAAATACTATGGGTTGATTATTCTAACATTCCAAACATCCCTCCTAATGGGCGTTGAGACTCTTTTTAAATCTTCGCCACAAGTGTTTCACTAAACTCTCATCTTTTCAAACGAACTTTTTGCAATTCGTCTAGAAGAACTTGAATAACATTAATTCTTTGTTTGATATAATCGCATTGCAGTGGATCATTATCAATGGATATGCAATTTCTTCCTTTCTGTAAGGAGCATGTTATTGTGATACCTAATCCCCCAAAACAAAAACAAAATAGTTTAGTGAAATAGCGTAAACAAGCATATTTAAAAAAAAATTAATAAAGAATAAAAAACAATAAAACTTGAAATATGGTTTCATATGTAATATTATAGATTTTACCTAAACCTGAATTTTATAAATTTTAGCTAAACTTAAATTTTATAAATTGTAATCAACGCTTGTGGCTTTTGATAGATATTTACAATCACTCCTTTCAAACCTCTTTCTTTATATGTTAATTTTTAAAACGATGACATTATAAGGAAACATTTGACTATATTTGTCTTCACTATTTTCATTTATTAAAATAGATTCTTAAGCCTCATGTTTTGTCAAAGTTGCAAGATGTATATTTTCAATATCACTGAAAAAAAAAATTATAGATGGAAATACATTTCCCTGTAACAAAAATATATAAAAGATATTAAAAAACAAAACAAAGAAACAAAGATAATGTAAAAAATTATATTTAAAAAAAAATTAAAAACAAAAGTATAAAAATGATTTTTTGAACTTCAATGTTTAAAAAAACAAAAATAAACTTAAAAAAACAAATAAACTAAACTAAACTAAAAGAAACTAAAAGAAACAAAAAAGAAACTAAACAAATAAACTAAAAAGAAAAACTAAAAAAAAATTAAATAAAAATAAAACAACAAAAAGAAACAAACAAAACAAAATAGAAAAACATTAACATTAACCAAGGTGGAGTGTAAAAAGGGTAGGGAGGGGCCACCACTCCCTACAACCTTTTACATTCCATCTCCACTACTCCACCACCACCTCCCCTATCTTATTTTATACATAGGAAGAGAGAGATAATGTAAGGTGTGCATTTTATTTTAATTTTGTTTTTGTTCTTGTATTATTATTATTACTTTGTTTTCTTTAAAACAATTGTTTTAAAAAAAATTACTTTTACACTTTGTTTTTTATAAACTTTATAAACATTAATTTTTTTACATAATTTCAATTGTTTTTTACTTATTTTTCTGAAATATTTTTTCAAGTTTTTAAAGTTTTTATCTTTAATCTTATCTCTGTTTTAGCGAGAAAAATCAAAATTTGTTCTAACATTTTTAGAATTTTCTTTCTTTTTATTTAATTTTTTTAATTTTGGGGGGCTAAAATTATATGAATCATTTGTTCTTGTATGGTCTAATACACGATTTCATTATGAATCACATCACAATTTCTTTGTTTTTCTATGGTGAGAGTGGTGAAATTATTTATAATTTATTTTTGTTTAATATGCAAGTTTCAAAAACGTTGTAATTTATCTCTTGATGAAAAAAAAATCTTTTTCCAATTTAGGGGTTGATTTTAAAGTTTTTGTAAACAACAGTATGGGATGTTAAAAAAAAAATATTTTTTCAATTTAGGGGTTGATTTTAAAGTTTTTGTAAACAACAGTGTGGGATGTTTAGGCCATGGTTCTATTTTTACTACCCCCCCAAAAAACGTGTATACTAGTATCAACACTTTTCTATTTGGGGGCCGTTTTTTATGCAAAAATCATAGTTTTTATGGCTAGAGTTCTCATTTTTAGTATAAAGTTTGGTTTCATAGTACAAGTGGTTGGTATGTTGGAACCCATTCTTATGGGGTCCTTGATGTTCTTGGAATTTTGGGTCTTGAACCCACACATATGGTGGTTTGATGGCCCTTGGACACTATATGATCATTGGCATGTTGTAGCCCTCTGATCATGCATATGAATCCCATTAGGTGTTGCAAACTACTGGTGAGGTCTTTGTACCCATCTTTTGGGGTGTTGGTACTCTTATTGTGATGAAGATATATAGTGGAACCATTGGATATGTTTTTAATGATGTGGAGACCTTGAATATGATGATGATATTCTTGCAAAAGTATTTGTTCCCACTTGATTAGTGGTGTTGGGGTCCTTGATACCCTTGATATGATGAGTATATGGTGGAGCCCTCCTCCTTGTTGATGTGAAGTATATGGATGTAAAGGCCATCAAATCCGTCATGCCTTTGATCATGTCCATTTAATCCTTTGATTTGGGAACTTATGCATAAAGTAACATGGTCTTTGACACCTTTAAGTGTGGGATATTTGAAGTCCTGAATAAATTGAATACTTTAATGACTTAAAGGGTATTAGACCAAGAATTTTCAAATAAACCCATCATAGGTAGATATTCCTCGGCAATCCATTTTCGTTGATATGTATAACATCTTCTAACTCCTTATGGTTGAAGAGATATGAATTTTTGAAGTTGGTGTACTCCACCTTTTTGGGTAAGTCGACCAAACAAAAGAGAATTTAATTATTTGTAATTTTGAATTGCAGTTAGCCTAGTTTGAGGTACTAACTTTTCTCCATGACCTATATAAATGAAATGTCAAACATTTAATGTGTTCATCAATCAAGTATCTCTTTGGTATTTCGTAACTCTTGGAGAAAAGTGCGAAACTTTGTGGAGGAGAGGTTTTTGGGCATCTTCACTAAAATTAGCATAACTTCCTCATACGGAATTAGAATTACAAAATTCTTGGCTCGTTGGAAAGCTTGTTATGATGGATATGTGATTACATGATATAGATTTTCTTTTGGTTTGTCTATTATTTCTTGATCTTGTGATCTTCAGGAAATGTATAGTTCATGCTTATGGGTTTCTCTTGTAATGGAAAATGTCTCTCATCGATAGAGTTCATCTTTTATCTTAGTATGTGAGCCTATATATTGGTATATATATTTGAATTCATTGAATATGTTATGGAGGCTATGGTGATGATTATCTTGGAATATATATTGATGTGATATGGATATAAATCTTGATGATTATCTTGAATATTGTTGGCAAAGGATTTGTTGTTTATCTTGATTGTTGTATAGTGTAGTATTTAATGAGAAGTTGACATGTAAGTAATAGATCGTGTGAGTGATTTCTTTGATTAACCAATTTTTTTTATTTGAAAACTAGTTTGACAAGTGTTGATCATTGTGTGTTTGACCTAAGTGGAGCTAGACTATTATTAACTGTTAATGACAACATTTGACAGTATTGTAAGTGACTATTTGTTTGGTATTTGTTTGATTTGTCGACTTGATTTGAGTGGAGTGAAAAATATTTTTCTGTCTAAGAGTTTATGAGATGGAATTATTTTGACATAGTTGGTGAAGTATTTTACCTTGTTGGCTGAGGTTATTTGCTTGAGGTATATCATGTTTAATTTTTAATTATTCCTTCACTATGATTGAGGTTGGTTGTGGTGGCATTGAGTTGAGTGTGATTGGAAAAAGTTTGGTTGACCATATGTTAATCCTCTTGGTTTCTCAAATGTGTCTCTTGATGAACTAGGCCACGTAAGAAGGGTTGGTTGAATGTCAGAGAACTTGATTGGATTAACACAAGTAGAATCTTGGTACAGGTTGGTTCGGTTGAGAAAGATTGGCACACGCTTGCTTATGTGTAGTTGGTTTGACTCAGATTGTCTGAGTTGTATGAGCATTTGGTTTGACCCAGGTGGAATGAGTTTGGTGTGTTGACTTATATTATCTGAGTTAGTTGATAAGAGAAAAATATTGATTGGTATAACTTGATTGGACATGTTGATTGTCCACATTGATGAGAAGTATGGTACAGTTGTGGTACAGTGAACAATGGCCAGTTGATGAGTAGTGATCAAATGATGAGCATTAGTTAGTAGTTACAGTCATTGTGTAGTGTGCTACATATTGTGCAGTGTAGTATAGGCGTTGATTAACCGGTCCATAGGATCAGTGCAGTCATGGTTCAGCAGTTTCTATGTTCATATCAAGTTGGAAGGGAGGGGCAAGGGAAGGGGGTTGTAGTTGGAGAACCAAGGAGTTTGACCTTCCTTCACATTGTAGCCTATAAATCAGGGGGTTGTATCCTCCTTCTAGTTGTAGTTGGAGAATTGAAGTCATTGTAATAAGGAGGTTGTTTTCTCCATCTAGTTGTTGTTGGATAATTATTATTATAAAGGATTCCACAGTTTTTCCCTAAGGACTTGGGTTTCCACGTAAAATATGGTGTACTGTGTATCTTGATACGCTTTTATGTGATGATGATATGATGATTATGAAAATGTTTATTATGACATAATGATAATGTGATAATCCATAATATTGAATAAGTTGTTGATTGCTAAAATTGAAAAAGTAATAAAAGTTGCACACACGGATTGGACTTGAGTGAAAAATTTGGAAACCAACCTAGCATTTTAATTGATATCAGAACCATCAACAACCAATTTGGTCTTATAGACCCACTTATTGCATTAGTTTCCTCTTCGAAGGGAGAGGAACCAACTCCCAATTTCATTATCTTGCAAAGACTTGAACTCTTCTTGCATGGTTGTTTTCCATATTGGGTCATGTGATGCTTCCTCATACTAATTAGGATCATATCCAACCATCATAAATCACCTCTCTGAAACATTCAATTCACAAGTGGCCCAATGCATTGTGAAATTGAGATCTAGTCTTCCTAGAGTGTAGTGGATCTCCAACAATATCACGGGTTTCTTGTATGGTTTTCTCAGCCGACTTTGGCCTTATGGGTGAGCCATGTTCTTCATGAATGCCATAATATTCATCATCAATATCAGAATTAGAAAAATTAGAGAAATAATCATCACCTACATCATCATTGAATGGAGGGTGTGAACATTCTCCCCTGACTAGTTCGATCTCCTACATGGGCTCTTCTTCAACCTGTACACTTATTTCAATGAATGTTTTCTGAGATGAGGGATAAAATATATTGTATCCATTTTCATATTCATCATATAAAATCATAATGGAATCCTTTATTTGAGGTTGCAAGTCATTTTTCTTCTCAAGAGGAATTATAGCCCAAGCCTTTGAGCCAAAAATTCTGAAATGAGAAACATTGGGTTTATGACCACTCCAAGCCTCAAATGGAGTTTTCTATTCCAATTCTTTGTGTGCACTATCTCCCAAACATATGAAATACAATTTATGTCTTCATGCAATAGCTTATGAGAAAAATACTTAGCCTCCATCATGCATGTAGCCTTCTCTTTTAGAGCTCTATTCTTGTGCTCTACAACACCATTTTGTTGTGGTGTGTAGGGCACAAAATGTTGCATCTAAATGCTACTTTCATGACATAGTTGTTGTATTTTATTGTTGGCATAATCCTTTACATTATCATCCCTATGGACCTTGATTTTAGTCCCACTCAAGTTTTCTACCAAATCCTTGAACACTTTGAAGGTCTCAAAAACTTTAGATTTTTGCTTGAGAAAATACCCAAGGAGTACATTGAAAAATCATCTATGAAAGTCAAAACATACCTTGGGTTTCCATAGGAGGGTGTGGGAAGAGGCCCTATCATATCTGAATGGATCAAATAAAGCACTTGGATTTCCCTCCTTTCCTTTCCCTTGTCTTATTCGCGCTTAACACGTTTCCCAACTATGCACCCTTTGCATGTGCCTTTGGAAAACTTGATACTTGGAATCCCTTCAACAATGTTTTATTTGGTTAGTTATTGAAGATACCTATAGTTGAGGTGTTCAAAAATCTCATTCCATAGTTTTGTGGTCTCATTGGAATGTGACAGGAGCACATTCCCTTAAGTGTAAGGATGGAAGTGAGAGAACTTATACATCCTTGAATCATGGTCAGTAATACCCACTGCAATAACTTGGCCTGTAGAAATTTCTGAAATATCCACATCATTTTGACTAAATGTTAATCTATTAGTTGTACCCGTGTATTTGATTTGATAGACAGAGAGTACGTTTGTTGCAATATCACGAACATCCAACATATTTTTAAAACACCCATTGTTGAGGTCGATCCTACCAATTCCTTTGGATGAGATCTTAGAGTCATCACCCATGATAATGGATGGACTACAGTAAGAATGTAGGGAAGAGGAGTCTTTTATGGAAGCCATGTTCCTTGAGTCACCTGAATCTATGATGGAGGAATAATATCTTGAAGATAAAACAAATATTGCATGACATCTATCCTTTTTCTTTGAGCTTGAACCTCCCTCTTTCTTCCTTGCACCTTCTAGTAGGGGGATGTTGTTCTTCTCGAGGAGTTGTTCCATCATGTCAATGTTTTTATTCATGCATGCATTCTCTGGAGGCCAACCTTTGTGACAATAAGTTCATATTGTATTCTCTTTCTTCTTCTTCTCTTTGTCATTGCCAGTATTTGAACCCCCATTTGAAGATTAGGGATTCTATTTCCTCTTCTTTTCTTATTGCTTCAAATATTTTTCTTTCTTCTTGCATTTGGCTTGTGTTGAAACACCTCCAGCAAGGGATTGATCCTTTGTGGATTTTATGGTACCCATTTTCACCAATTTGTCTTGTTTTTGAGTAAAAACTCCATGAAGTCTGCAAGTGAAGGCATTCTCCAATTTCAAACTACCAGCTTTCTTGAGTGGAATGCGGAGACAAACACTAAATACTCACAGCATAGCTTTGAAGAATGGACAAGGTAATATACTCATATTTATTCTTGATGCCACACTGTTTCAGCTGAAGTACCAAGGATTTGAACTATGAGAAGAAATCCTAGATCCTCTCAAAGTGAGTTGGGCTCAATGAAATCAACTCATTTTCAAGTTGGTGTCCTCCCATATCATCTGTATTCCCAAATAATGACTCAATATTGATCCATAATTCATTGGGTGTAGTAAGAATTTCTACATGGAATATAATATCCCTCAAAATACCAAGACAAAGCATCCCAAATGCCTCATCCAACCTGTTGAAATACTTTGATATTTTCATAGCAGAGTTGGGCTCGTTCTTAGTCCCCATGGTTACTCTGTAGAGGGATTTTGACCTCATACGGATCACAAATTTGGACATCCATTCAAAATAATTGAACAGGGTAATAAAGAAATTCCTTAGCTCCATTTTTTTTTGCACGTTGAGTGACAAAGACATTGGAACTACCTACAATGTAAACACTCAAATTTTTCTGGAGGAGGCCCTAGATTGCAACTCAAACTCTTTGAATTTGAATTACATATGGAAAGAGCTCTAATACCATGTGAAAATATTATTCACAACAATATCTAGGAGCTAAGGGAATCCTCACAACTCAATAATTTCACAAACTATGCAGAAAAGCACTTAAAAGAGAAAAAATAACATATAGGAATAGTATCAATAACTAAAGTTTCTATTAATGTCCAACATGTAAATGTGTCTAGAGCATAATTATAATACAATAGGTGAAAATTTCTAGCATTTTGGATCAAATTGGAGGCATACATGTGGCAGGCTTAGATTGGACCTCAAACCCCCTTAGGTGGACCAATGAGCTTCCAAACCACCTAAAATGGTCATGAATGGCGATGTCAACGTGGGTGAACCATGATAGAAAATAAATGAGGGTATCATAGGCCTGCTGGAGTGCATGGGTGAGTGGGAGTGGCCCTAGGTAGCAATAAATGGTCCCAAAGAGCCAAAAAAACTCAAATACAATGCATGGGCCGCTCTGGTCAAACGAATTCCCTTTTTCAAGGATTGGGAGCACACCAAGGACTGAAATTTCATAAATGAGGGTGCATGTGTCTCCTAAATGATCAAATGTGGGTGCTTGGGTGCATTAATGATTCCAAAACCCCCAAATACCTTGCTAGAACAACATAACCAAGGTTTAGACCATATGACATAAGTACAAAACAAATGAAAGTGTGTCCTATGTGTATGTGACCATGGTACTAGGTGGTATGATTCTATAACAATCATTGGAAGACTTGATTGTACTAGAATCAATATAACATTTGATTGCATTGGTCCATAACTTTCATTAGTTTTTCACATCTTTTAGGATAACTAATTTCATGGTATGAATGGCTTTAGGGAAATCTTATAATTTTATTTCCCTTGATAATGTTTGTTGTGTTCTTGTTTTATCTTTCGCGCATGTTACTTTGCACTAGAGTTGACATCTTGAGCTGCGATCTATACAGGATCTGTAATTGTTTCTTTTTCTACAAATTGTATTTTTGAAGATTTTGATGTCTCATTCTACCCTTTTATGATTTTTTTTCTAACATCCTTCTATCATTCTCAATATTCTTAATCATTCTTCATGTGACTTTACTTCACCTTTTTACTTATTAGGTTGTTCCTTAATATATTCGTTATAATTTCAAAGGCGTCAATTTTATTCTTGCTTCTATAGAATTTTTCCTTCGATGTCTTCATTAGAGTGCTTTATCTTCCAACTATTTTTTAAATTCTTGATTTTTGTAACTAATATCTTATTATGGTTTCTTATATGGAATTTTTCTTCAATATTGCTTGATAACGTGTTATTGGATTTTGTGATCTCTATTTTTTGCACGATTTTAGTGTCGTCATTTTTTCTATTGGAGATCTTTTATTTGTTGCTGATGTTGACATATCTCTGATTCTTGTCATTCTAATTTTCCATGGATTTTTGTAATTTCTTCAACTTTATCCTTGAGAAGTTTCTTCAAACAATTTACTTATTCTAAATATTCATATCTTCCATAAGATGAATTTTTGTTTGTATTTGGTGATGAAGGGACTACCACTGATGAGTCCATGGGGGGTTCATCATCAAGGTAATATCATATCATGTCCATTCATATTGGGGGCTTGAATACTACTAAACACCTAAAAAATATATTGTCTCTTATTAAGGGGCCAAGGGGGTTTTTTTAATTTGACATAGTAATATAAATATTGGGGGTTATTTTATTTGGGTGGGTTGAGTAATAACCTCCAAATCGTGGGATGGATTCTTACCTCCAAATCATGGGCTCAATTCATACCTCCAGATCATGTGTTTGAGTCATATTAGTCCTAGTTTTTGCTAAGAAATAACCTCCAAATCATGGGATGGATTCATATCAATCCTAAATTTTGCTAAGAAATAACCTCCAAATCATGGGATGGATTCATATCAATCCTACCTTCTGCTAAGGAATAACCTCCAAATCGTGGGATGGCTTTATACCTCCATATCATTGAACTTATAAAGTATTTTTTTTTAGAATAATTTTTTAGGTTGGGATTTAGGTGGGTATTAAGAATCAATCAAACCTTGCTCTATGAAAACCAAGAAAAGTGAGATCAAACTTTATTGGCTCACTTGAACCAAGAACCGTTATATCAATATTTATTAACTAATTATTTACTCTAACTTTTTGTGTTCTTCTTTAACATTTTCACATTGCCAATTAGGAATAGTTGTTAGATTGAGTTATATTTGTCACATTCATAATTGTAATTTCAATTCTTATATGCAAGGCATCTGTCTTAATATTGTATTAGAACTTACATGAATATAGGTAAAAATATAAATCCTTATTTACATACCCTATGTGTTATCATTACCATGAAATGGTATCATTTATGTTTCACCATTTGTGTTTCTTTATAACTATTGCATGCTTGAAACTTAACAATGGAGATTTTCCCCTCCTTTGTAAAGTTAAAAAAAAGTAGATATAACCCAAGAAAATCTAACTAAATGTTGTTAATTCCCTTGATTGCAAGAATAAATATAGAGGAACTGGAGGAAATTCATTGCATCTTGTGAATGAGCTAATCCAAGTTATGCACATGATCATATGGTGTTATTGGAAAGTAAGAGGAATTGTTCTATGTTCATTTGAGTTCAAACATCAACGATGTTTGTTTTGATAGGAAGTTAGGGAAGTCCATCAACAAAAGGGTTTGAAAATTTCAATTTTATGAAATTTAATTTATTAAGCTTATATAAAACATGATCTCTCTATGGCTATACTTGTATTTACATTATATAAATTGATAAATCGGTAGGTTGTGGTGTGAAACACCTGCAATTCTCATATTTTCTAAGAATTGCACTGACTATTAGATTAATAGTATTTTACATTCTTTGTTACATTGATATCTTTATTGGGTTTTCTTTTATTCCCCATTACTATTTTTTGGGTCTTCCATTATCCAACGCTACAAATTGATCATTCGCCCCTGCAATCCCGGTGGGATCATTATTAGCATTATACTATTATTTGATTTATCATCATGTTTTCTTATAGTAAGATGCATTAGAGCTCTATCTTGTTACAACTTTATAATATAATATAAATAGGGTATTAAAAATGGGTTGATAAAAATGGATACCTACAATATATGGCGAAACTAGGGGTTTTCTTAACTTGAAAGGTATATATGGAGGGGGCTTCAACAATACAATTTTAGGAGGCATTTTACAATATTTAGTAAAATTATGGATATTCTTTAATATCTTATGAACGATCATTCTATGCAATAAGTTCACAGAGTGAACCCCCCCTGGATGAGTCATGTATTATTATTTTCTTCTTCTCATAGAAGAAGGTCACTAATTTATTTGTTGCATTGAAGGTAAATGTTCCCAATGTTTCTAGCCAATTAGAACCCAACATTATGACAACAATACATCATCTATAGCCGCGATGGTGAATTCAAATCTAAGATTATAATCATTGAATTATAAGTCCAATTCATTTATCTTCTCTTCATTCCATTCGTTCTTCTCTATAATCGATTCTGAAACTTGTAGTTGAATCTCAATATCAACATGAATAAAATTTTATTTATTAATTAGGAAAATAACAACAATAATAGGAGTTGCATTAAATATGCCATTAATTGTTAGCATCACAAGGGGAATTTTTGACGAAACATTGATAAATCTTGTTTTCTCCTTAATCAAATATGTATCTTCCATTCAACCCTTTCTTCCAAAATGTTTTTATTTAAAAATAATAATAAATATAATAATAATAATATATTTATTATTATATATTTCCTCAATGTTTCCATTTTATATTTATATATATATTTAATTAATAAAAAAAAATCTCTAAGAGATTTAACTTCAACACTCTTTAATTAACTTTCAAAATAATCAAATTTTTTTATTCTCTTTTAAATAACGTGAAAAACCATTTTATAGCATTGGGAGTACTTCATAAATCACTTTATATTTTCCTTGAATATACCTTCTAAAACACTTTTATAGTTTTAATATACTAACTAAAACCATTTGTGGTTTCATAAAGCCATGTGTGGCTATATATATATATATATATATATATATTTTTTTTTTTTTTTCTCTTTTTCTTTTTTAAATTTTCTATTTTTTTCATTTTTTTACTTGTTTTACATTTCTTGATTAATGGTTGTCTTTGAATTTTCTAAATTTTGTAGTGCAATAATATATTTTTAGATTAACATGATTTTTTTCAAAGTTGTGACTTAATTTTTTTTGGGCTATGGACAAGGTTCTAGATTTTTGGAAAACTTAGAAATTATGAGCAAAATTCAAGTTTAGACAAAGTCTAAAAATAAGGACCAAAGATTAGATCAATCTTTATCTATTACAAATGTTGTGTTAGGTCTCGAAACACACTCAATGACTATCCAACTAAATAAGTCAACCAATAAAAATAAATCCATGAGGAAAAGAATAAATGATGATTGAATATGAATTGATTTATTACAATAAGTAAGAGTCCCATATTTATATAACACCTAAAGGCACTTATGGTGACCATTCATGAAAGATTGTGTCACCTTATAATAATTAATAGTTTAATTGTTATTTATATATGATATGTTTGTTATTATGTAATATTATGTATACTTTATTTGTTACAATTTAAGTCTATGATTTGACTATAATAGTTTTCCTTCAAATTACAACTATGTCCAAGATGAAATTGCTAGTCTATTTTTATTATGACACAAATACTTAGCATAGAATTGACACCCTTTGACTTGGTGTTTCCAACCTTGGAAATATAATCAACTAGAAAGCTTGATATAAGTAAGTACTTGGTGTTCCTTAAATACATAGGATTATAATTGTTGATAAGTAGTTGAGTGTTGATAAATTAGCCTTTTGAGGTTTGTTAGGTGATACATATTAGATTCCAGGCCTTGCCCCTTCATTAGCTTCTTAACCTTAAATACACTCTCAAAAAAAGAATGCAAGCAACCTAGTCTACCTTCATAAATAAAGAAATGATAGCGTACCAAACTTGATAACTCTTTATGCATTACCTATTTGGGAATTTTAGTCATGCTCGTAAAAATGAGAGTGAAAGTATCTCTCACCTCGTGGCTAGGAACATGATGGGATTCCCAGAAGGTGTTTTAGAAGCCTAATTACCTTTGCAATAATTATGGAAAATTATCTATCTTGCTTGCACATGAGCGAGTGAGCGATATTGTCTTTATAAGTGAGATGTGATCACAATCATGATCCTAAGAGTGACTGGACTCTTCCTTTCACATCTAAATGAGTGATTAAGGCTCCAAATCATGGTCAAAGTCTTTAATATGAGTAACATCCTCCTCTTATGATATAATTAGCAATTAGATTCACTTAAAATTCATTTGCAACTCTATCCAACACCATATGGATTATGGCAAGTATTATCTGCATCATGGGTAAGAGAGTGATCATTACCTCTACAGTGGGTAAACACCATTATAGATCCTTCCTTCATATGGAATTTAATGACTCAATTGATATATAAATTCTAGTCATGCTCATGATAAAAATACCAAAAATAAAGGTCATTCACAACTAATGGAGAAAGATACTTTAGGGTCTTAAACTTGCAACCACAATCTCTAATTGGAATAACCCTTTCTCCCTTTGAGATAATTGGTGATAGGATTTCAATATTGCTTTGGTTTCACTCATTACGGTAGATACATATTATTTTTCTTTATTGTTATTTTTATTTTTATTTTCTTGATATTACTTGGGTTTTGAGCTAGGATCACACATTTATGTGTGAACTATATTTAACTCTGCACCATTTAAAGTGGGATATGCTTAGACCCTTTTCTAATCACACCATGGTTTTATTATAATTTGAATGCCATTAAGATCTTCAAGGAGAGAGTTCTGAATATGTTGCAACAATTGAATGGAGGATGAACATACAAACCAAGCAAAACAAACCACACAAGAAACGGACAAGTATTGCTCAAGAATTTATAGTATATTCATGAGAATATATCCAGTGTACAATAGATTACAAATAGGTAGAATTCGAATGCTTGAGTAATGAATTCGAATCCTCCAATTGAATAATACTGTATCTAATTGAATCTCTAACTCAAGGTCTCTCAATCAATATCAGAGTCCATCAAATCAACTCTTCAATGACCAATAACTCCAACAAGTAGTAACAACTAGTTAACTCAGTGCAACTAAGTGTGGTAGGTGAACAAAAGCACTCCTCCACATGCATGCATGCATTATCCAGGAAAAGCATGCACTAGCTTAGTGATAGTGAGTCATTTGAAGGTAACTGAAGGCTAACTGAGGCTAACTAGTGCTAACTCCAACTAACTAAAGTAGGTTGGTGTCGGGACTCCTAGTGGCTCCTAAAATGTAGGGATTGGTCTAGGAGGCATCCCCATTGATGCATGCACATGCAGTAATTATAAGTTAACCTCTAGAATTGTCCCCCACACTTCAATGATTAGTACATGTGGCCCCATTGGGCCATGTGGACCCAATTTCACTAGTGGACTCATTTTATTAATTTAAGGTTCCTAAGTTAGGCAATAATTAATCTAATAGACATTTGACCAAGGGAGGATTAATAATCCTAACATCCCCCCTGAATCCTAACTTGGAAAACTATGGGCCCTGGTAACAAGACCATAGTTCACCCAAATACAATATAGAAGATAATAAAAAAATGTTGCTTAGTACAACTGAGGAAACAGGGGAAAACCTCATGGGAAACACCCCCCCCTCAAAATAATCAGAAATACAAATTTTGAAAAAACTTGTGAAAATGTTTGCTGCTACTATGCAGTAGTAGTATCTTGGCTCTTATGTGCAAGTGAACTCATGAATCCAAGAAACACACTTATGTCTGGAGGAATCTTCCTCTTTGAAAGAAGAACAATGCACTCAACTGAATTAGAAATATAAACAACTGCACGGTTAAAACTGGACCCATGTAGAGAAGCTGAAATCATCTGAAGAGAGAGCAAAGGTTCTTGGGAATTCTAACCGTGTGAGAAGAACCCAAGAAACTGATATATTTTAGCCTTGAACAGAAACCCATGAGTGGTAAAATCAGCCCCAAGTGTGAGGAGCAAGTGTCCAGGCAGATGCAGAATGTCTCCCTCTTTACTAGTTCTGTGAGGAGATGAGCATGTGACCAAAGGTAGAGAAACCTTGGGACTATGGAGAGCGAATGCTTGAGCTCCACAATCTATGATATAGCTTCAGAAATATCCAATAATTCACAAAATCTGATATCAGTAAATTCATAAGAAATAACTAACATCGAATCCTCAGCAACAAAATTGAAAGAGACTTGCGGTGCTTGATTTGTCACACCAAAATTGGTGAAACCAGTTATAAGAAATACCGAAAGGTCTTGAATCTTGAAACCTGAATCACATATTATCAGACAAGAAAATAAATCGGATCCAAAAAGATTCATATCAGACCCAAAACTTTTCTCCACGTGTTAACACCAAAAAATGGTTCACTACCTCATCTACCCTATTACATGGCTCATTTGTCCATTTTCCTATCGTAATTCCATAAAAAACCCACAAAACCATGTAAAAAGCCTCCAAAAGGCTTAAAATGCCTCCAAAAGGCCATAAAACCCTCTTTTCCTCTAAAAATATCCAAAATTCCTCCAAAAAAGCAAAAAGCTCCAAAAAGGAAGAAAAAATATAAAATAATGAGGAAAATGAGGAAAAAACCCTAAACAGCTGAAACCCTAAACATCTGAAACCCTAACCCTAAAACCGCATGGTTTCCAACTATAAATAAGTGATGGAGACCCCTTATTTCAGATCCACAATCACAAGTATCCTGCCTCTTCCAAAATTGCTCGTGAAATCCTAGCTCACCATTGAGCTACTTTCACCATTGAGAGCCCCTTTTGGCCCATTTCCACCATTGGAGAAAGAGAAGAAGCAGCTTGAAGCTTGGAGCCACCGACTCGGATCACCACAAAGGGCTTCACCAACCTTCACATTGGAGGTCAGATCAATACAAAATTACTATTTACTTTTTACTGTTTTGCTTAATGAACTTGTTTAGATTTAGCTTATAATTTCAGATATATCTTTTAATTCACATATCATTGAACTGCTACTAAGGAATCCATTGTCCTTAGTAGGTACTCGTTCGTACAAGCTAGGGGTAAAACCCTAGCAACAGTTTTGGTGACTCTACTGGCTTTTTAATTTATTTTATTTCTCATTTTGTCCTTTCGACTGTCGTTTTCGGCCGCCATAAACCGCCGTTTTTTGCTTCACAGTCGCGTTCCGACCTCGTCTTTCCAGCCCTTAGCTGCGACCCGACCGCGCCTTTCCAGCTTTAACCCGCGACCTGAGCGCGCCTGTTTCTTCCAAACCCGCGGTCTGCCCGCGTCTGTTCCACAGAAACCCGCGACCTGAGCACGCCTGTTTTTTCCAAACCCGCGGTCCGCCCGCATCTGTTCCCCAGAAACCCGCGACCCAAGCGCGCCTGTTTCTTCCAAACCCGCGGTCCGCCCGCGTCTTTTATCCTGAAACCCGTGACCTAAGCGCGCCTGTTTCTTTCAAACCCGCGGTCTGCCCGCGTCTTTTCTTCAAAAACCCGCGATCTGTTTGCGCCTGTTTCCTTCAAACCCGCGGTCCGACCGCCGATCCGTTCTGGTTTTTGCACTTGTTCCTGCTTTTGAACTCAGCCCCCTTGCTGCCATATTTTCTGCACCTGCACAACCATCTGTTCTACCTGCACTTTCGTCCTCCTTAACAAATTTTTTACAAATTTCAGCATTGTTTATTCAGATAATTTTGCATGATAAAATTTTTCTTTCAGTATTATTGATATTTAGGAAGTTGCCCTGGCACTTCTCTTCTGGGTTCATAACCTCACAAGCACACAATCTGTCACCTAATTCAAGTGAGACTTAAAAACTACTTAACTCAACCAACATTCTAACCCCACTTGGGGAACACAAAAGAACTTTTGTAGTTAGGTAGGATTGGGGGTATAGGCTTCCAAAAACACCCCTCGGTTACTTACACTTGAGACATAGTTGTTGTCCATTAGGGAACCAAAATCCCCTAGTATTTTTTGACACGGTCACAACCGGTTTATCAGAGGGCCTCTCCCTTAGGAGGGTTGAAGTCGTGAGATTGGTTCCGGAGGTCTGAGTGGAATACCGAACTCCATTCAGTAACTGAAGGGATACCTTTCGCAGTTCTTAGGATATCCCTATATAGGGGTATTGCGGTTAAAGGACCAAGCGGCAGATTTACCTTTCTGGACGTGTCATGAATGGGGTATCTTAGTTGCCATTCTTCTAGGATTTGACTACCCAGTGTCCCTCCCGGTAGGGGGATACCTTAGCCACTTGGCTTCCCTATTCATATTGTCTGACTTGAATTTCATCACCTTGCAAAGGATATGTCTAGTTAAGTCATAATACTTTTAGTTAGGTGTTTGCATGCCCCCTTACCTCCTTTTGGTCTAGTGAGTCCACCGATTTTTATTTTTGTAGGCAACCTGCTGTTTTTTTGGTATTCTGACCATTTCTGTTGACACTCCGCCTATTGTAACACGCAGTTACAGTGGGTGTTTTGAGTTGGTTGTTGGCCTGAGCACCCTATTTTTTGAGCTCTCCTTCTGCACACTCAGTTGCATTAGAGTTTTTGAGCTGATTTGTAGTTACCTCAACCCGCAGAGATTTGACTCCATTTGTCACCATTGAGTCTCCGAGACATTCTCGGCGCCTCAGAGGCGAGCCTCCACAACACGGTTCACTTGACACCACCCGTCATCGACACAGGTCATCATCACTTGATACTGCTCATCATAGATCTCGAGCCTTGTCACTTGACTCCACTCGTCAGCGGCATAGAGCTCCGTCACCAGATACTGACGCCCCTTATTTTACCTCTGATTTTGAGCCAGAATCCGAGAACCCCCTTTACACTGCTCCTACTAACCCCATGGCTGGCGTGAATCCCATCTTGGTAGGGACCGTTGGTGGCACAGCCACCACGACACCCGTTACCACACCTACTTTGGGTATGCCCTCCACGGGGTCCCCCTCTACTGTTCCCCTCACGGTACCGATTCCTGCAGTGGGAATACCTATCCCCACTCCTTTAGTGACCCATACTACCCATGGTGGTGCAGGACCGTCCTATACCACCTTAGTTCCCCCACTTGGGGGAAACCTCCCTCACATGACCCCTCCACTTGGGGGCATCGGCCCTAACTTAGTTCAACCCACTACTATGTCACATCCTTCGTCCAGTTTTCCATTCATGGCTAGCCTCAACCTGCCTGACCTAGCCAGATTAACCAATGACCCCATTCAACACGACCCTGCGTGGCCTCACATGCCCACCAAGCTCCCCTCTGACATCCCTAAGTTCGAGGGAAAGGCAGGTGAGGACCCACATAACCATATCATGTCCTTCCATCTATGGTGTTCCTCCAACTCCATAGTAGACGACTCTATTTGCCTCCATTTATTACAGCGCACTTTCACTGGCTTTACGTCCCTGGCCTCGACCTTCCTGCAGTTCTTCCAGTTACTTGTCTGCTATGACGTAGGCGTTGAGATCCTACTATCATGCAGACAAAACACGGCTACCCACATCACGGACCACATTCATGAATGGCGTCGACGTCGTAGCCTACGCAAAATCAAGTTAGATGACCGGATCTTCCTAGATTGGTTCCTCAAATCCCTCCTTCCTATCATTGCTAAGGATGTGGCATCCGAAAGACCCCAGTCTGAAGAAGAGGCTATTCTTAAAGCCCAACAGTTTGATCTCATTTATGCCCAGTCGAGTTATCTTTATACCATAATACCTGACACCCCTCGCGAAGATTCCTCCCAGCGCGATGCGCCGGGGGCATCCCACGCTACCGACGGCATCATTGGCCATGTCTCTTCGCAGCCTCAACCATTTTCCATAGCCTGTCCTACCCCTGGCCCAGACCCTTTGCGGGCTACCTCACAGTCTAGAGCAAACAACCCGTATGCTGCCATGACACATCACCACCATACCCATGGACCCTCATGTCCACCACAGTGTTTCGGTCATGTGACTCCTGCTCACGTCCCCCCTGTCGCACCTCAATCCTACTATCACCAGCAGGATGCACCAACCCCTGCGGCACACCCACAACCCGCTCCACAGCACTATCAGCAACCCCCTCAGGTTGCTTCACCTACGCAGCCTCCACCTACATATCATCCACTGCAGCCTGCTCCTGCCCACGCACAACCTCAGAATCCACCTACTGTCCAAGGGCAAGTTTATGCTCAACAAAACCCGCAGCAAAACCAGAACAACCAACGCAACCAGGGCCAACAAAACCGCGGCAGAGGCCGAAATCGTGGGAACAACCAACTGACCGAGCAAGCTGGTCAACACCCTAATCCCCCTGCTAGTAATAATGCAGCCCCTGATAACCAAAACCCTGATCGCTCGCCCAAGCAGGCTAAAAACCCCAATTTGCGCACAAACTATCCTTGTTCTGTTTGTGGGGTCTATGGCCACTACACACATTTTTTTCCACATATGGAGCGAGTTCGGCAACTTTTGGCTGCGGATGTACACTGCCAAGGGCAGGCGGCTCCTCAAGCACCACCCAACCCCCCACAACCTCAGCAGCCACCTTTGGTGCTGCAAAACCCCTTACCAACCCAAGGCGTAGTGAACACTAAACCGTTGGCTCCCCCTCCAACTAACGCACCAACCCAACAAATCACTTACACTGCTCCTGATCAACCCAGGTTCGATTCAGGGACCCACCACTTGTTGATGATGTCCTCCGATGAGGTCAACCTCCAGACCCAGCGGAACCAATATGGCTCCACCCCTGAAGCCCCTCCCGCCGATACACCTACTAACGCTCATCCCACTGATCAGGCGTTACGTATACCTCCACCTCCACTAGATGGCGCTCCTAGAGCGCCTCGTTTCCCACTTCGTCGTATCAACAATAACCCCAATGCGCGGGCTGCGTCAAACTACAACATTATCGATGACTTAGCCCAATCCCCCGCAGCCATGTCTGCGTTAGAAGTCTTAAAAAACTGCCCTTCGCAGCGCAAGAATTTACTCTCAGCCATTGGGGCTATTGATCCAAATGATTCATAGTTAATGGCATTTGATTTAGACCAATCCGAACCCCGCCTGCCTTCCACTTTGGCATTCCAAGTTTCTGTTTCCATTCGGAATTTTGTCATCCATCGATGCATTATTGATGAAGGTGCCTCTACATGTGTCATGCCCACCTCCATCTGGCAGAAAATGGGATCCCCCCCTCTACAGCAGTCCTCTACTGCGTTGCGAGCCTACGACGGCCGTTCAGCTTAACCCCAAGGCCTATTAAATAACGTCTCCGTCTCACTAGCTGGAAAAATTGTCCTCATAAACATCGAGGTTATCAATGCACAGCTTGATTACAACCTTTTACTTGGCCACAGCTACATGTATGCCATGCGGGCAGTTGCTTCTACCGTTTTTCATACCATGATGTTCCCCCATGAGGGACGCGTGGTCAAAGTTGACCAACTCACTTACCATGATCCCAATGCCCCCGTGGCACCCGAAAATGTTCTTCCCATGATTGAACAACCTGTTTTGGGTGCCACCATTTCATTCGTTTCTTCTTTGGGGACGGGCGTTTACTCTGACGCACCAATGACCTCAACCTTCCCATCTATTCCTCCCCCGTCACCTGCCACTGAGGTGTCCGACCTATGTACCCTGTCCCATAATACGCGAGCTCCTACTAATCAACCACCTTTTTTGCCTCAACCCCCTTTGGTACCTAGTCACATTGGTGCTACACCCATCCATACCATTCCTTTCCTCTTCCCTCCCTCAGGAGTAGTTAGCGCCCCGGTCATGGCCACCCTCAGCCTTCCTGGGTTAACCTTAGGATTACCCGTTTGGTATTTTTCGCCTCCCAGCCGTCCGTCGACACCAGATGTCGTCCTGCAACCGGTGCAACCCATTGTCATTACTAGTCAACCACCTCCCGGTGTCGCTACCCCTTCCTCCTCTGCAAACCCCCCCCTCTTCTTCCCAAACCCACTAGGGGCAGAGGCCCCCAACCTTACACTGCGGTCCCACCTCCTAAGACAGTCAAAAATCCCCCTGTGTTTCGTGCTCCTCCCAAATGCGCGCTGTGTGATGAGTTGGGCCATGCAACTCATTTATGTCCTCAGTTACCAGCATTACAGGAATACATGCAACTACTTGACGACGACCCCACTATCCCGGTTGTCCTTCTAGATCCAACCCCTATGCCTCGAGACAAATCCCTGCGCACTAACCACTCCTGTGCCTTATGCGGTGTCTACGGGAATTACTCACATCACTGTCCTAATCTCCCCGAGTACAGAGTAGCCCTCTTTGAAATGAACAATCTGGATCTTGAGACGACACCACCCACCATTGTGGAAATCCATTCCCCGGTCTCTTCCCCTTCCGGAGAGGTCAATACCACTCTCTTTGAGACAAACAATCTGGATCTTGAGATGACACCACCCACCATTGTGGAAATCCATTCCCCAGTCTCTTCCCCTTCCGGAGAGGTCAATACCACTCTCTTTGAGATGAATAATCTGGATCTTGAGACGGCACCACCCATCATTGTGGAAATCCACCCCCCAGATTCTTCCTCTTCCGAAGAGATTAATACCATTTATATGATCTCTTCCACCACTACTCCTTCGTCAACCGATTTGACGACACAAACATTCCGTACGGATGAGGAGATTCTCGAGGCTCTCACTGCCCCAGATTATCCTTGGGATGACATGCACCATCGTTTCTACTTCCTCCTGGATGAATCTTCCTCTAACACTGCTACCCAATTTGCAGTTGAATCCAAAGACTTCCTTCCCCCCAAGGTCGACTGGTTCAAGGACCCTATTCCTGTTCCTGACACCTTCGAAGAGGGTAACATGGCCAACATCTCACCTGTCATCCAAATTGATATCGCTGCCCACGGAGGCACCCCCGAACTCATCGCTTTAGGAGCATCTTGCACTGCGCAAGAGGTTGAGGAATACAAAACACTCTTCAAAGAATTCCATGATGTCTTTGCCTGGTCCTATACCGAAATTCCTGGTCTTGACCATGTCATTATAGAGCACCACATTGACACATGGCCTGATGTACCCCCCATTCGTCAAAAACAGCGTCCCATTCATCCCTCAAAACTCCCAGCTGTCAAAGCAGAGATTGAAAAGCTTCGCACGGCAGGATTCATTTATCCTATTGCCTATACCACTTGGGTTTCAAACCCTGTTCCTATCAACAAGAAACAAGGCACCATTAGGGTATGCACTGACTTCCGAGACTTAAACCGCGCGTGTCCCAAAGACAATTTCCCTACGCCATTTATTGACCAGCTCATTGATGCGTGTGCGGGGCATGAAGTCCTCTCATTCATGGACGGTTTTTTCGGATACAATCAGATCCAAATCCGCAAGGAAGACCAGTACAAAACCGCTTTTACTACCCCATGGGGCACCTTTGCCTATCGTGTCATGCCGTTCGGCCTAAAAAATGCTGGTGCCACATTCCAGCGGGCCATGACCTATTGCTTTCATGATTTGGTCCATATCCTGCTTGTCTACCTTGATGACCTTACAGCTCGTTCCTGAAAATGATTAGACCACCTTGATGACCTTCGGTAAGTTTTTCTGCGTTGTCGCAAATATCAGATCCGCTTGAACCCACACAAGTGCGTATTTTGTGTTCCGGCTAGCTGATTGTTAGGTTTCATTATTTCCCAGAAAGGAATTACTGTTGATCCCCTGAAAGTCCAAGCCATCTTAGACCTTCCCTCTCCTCGATAGCTCCGGCAACTCCAAAGTCTGCAAGGGCGATCCAATTTTCTTCGACGCTTCGTTTCTGATTACGCCACAACCATTCACGGCTTCTTGCACCTGCGCCGTACCCACATACCCTTTGTCTGGGACAAGCAAGCCGGAGCTGCATTCGAAGCCCTCAAGAAAGCTCTCACACAATCCCCCTTAATCTCCCCTCCGGATTTCTCTCAGGACTTCATCCTCTACGTCTCAGCATCCGAGCATGCTGTGTCCGGAGTCTTGGTTCAAGAAGACGGCTCACACCAAGAGCATGTCATTTACTACGTCATCTAGACCTTGTCCGGCCCACCCCTACGTTACCCAGATGAGGAGAGACTAGCCCTAGCAGTGGTCTTTTCCGTCCAAAAGTTGCGACACTACATTCTACTTAGTCATACCACAGTCGTCGCCGATTTTAACCCCATGGTATATCTCTTAAACCGGCGGCTACTGCAAGGCCATGTGGCTAAATGGGTCATTATCCTCCAAGAATATGACCTCACATTCCGAACACCTAAGAGCACTAAAGCCCTTATGCTTTCCCAGCTCATCACTGATCTCCCTTCATTTATCCCGGCCCCACCCATCTCCGAAGAGTTACCCGATAATCACTTGTTTACTATCTCATTCGATGACCCATGGTACGGTGATATCTTGTTATACCTGCGCACGCAGAAGTTCTGACCCACTGTCACTCATAATGGACGTCGTCATATCTGTCACCAGGCCTCTCGTTACCTCCTCATAGGAGATGTCCTTTACCGGCGAGGAGTCGACACAATTCTTCGTCGTTGCCTTACACACGAGGAAGCTGAACAGGTCCTTAATGATTGCCATAGTGGTGCCTGTGGCGGCCATTTTTCAGGAATGGCCACTGCCCAAAAGGTCATCCACGCCGGATACTTCTGGCCCACACTTTTCACCGACTGCATCACTGCGGTCAAGCATTGCCATAACTGCCAACTTTTTGCCCCCAAGGCCCGGGCACCACCTGCTCCATTACACCCATTCGTCACCGTAGGTCCCTTTTGCAAGTGGGCCATCGACTTCATGGAATGTATACCCTCATCTGCTAATGGCCATAAGTACATCATTGTCTCCGATGATTACTTCACCAAATGGGAGGAAGCCATGCCCACCTTCAACTATACCGCTGAAACTGCTGCCCGTTTCTTTTTTAACCACGTTATCACTTGATTCGGGGTCCCTAAACAGTTAGTATCAGACCATGGATCACACTTTGAAGATTCTGTTTGGCGCGAATTATCCACCTTCCTCAAATTCCAACACCAGTTTTCCTCGGCTTACTACCCTCAAGGGAACGGTCAAGTCGAAGCTGTTAACAAAATCCTCAAAACCATACTCCAACACACTGTTGATCGGCATTAGTCCAATTGGCACCATATTCTATTCCATGCCTTATGGGCTTACCGTACCTCCACCAAGACCGCCACCGGTTTTACCCCGTTTCATTTAGTTCACGGTGTAGAGTCTGTCCTCCCCATCGAGTGTCAGATACCTGCCTTACACATCGCCGTTGAGCTTCTCCCCGATACCTCCCCCCTTGAGCACCGTCTGCTATCCCTCGAACAAGCCGATGAAGATCGTCGTGCCACTCTCCAGAACATCGAGGCTGCCAAAATCCGCTCCCAAGCCAGTTATGAAAAACATGTTCACCCTCGAACTTTCCACGAAGGGCACCTCGTCCTCGCCTATGACCAAGCCCATGACAAAATCGGTAAAGGAAAGTTTGAGTCCATGTGGCAAGGCCCTTACATTGTGCAGACTTGCCTCAGCAAGGGGGCATACATTATAGCTGACTCTGAAGGCCACCCTTTCAACAACCCCCGTAATGGGTTGTATCTTAAATGTTTTTACCCATAACTGAAACCACGACCTCATTGGTTCGCATTGTATAGTTTTCTCCCTTAGTGTTTTTTACCTTTTTTACCATAATCTCACATTCATCATTTTTTGCATACCCACAGATGGACCATTTTCCACCTCGTTACATTGCCTTCTCTGATGGCACAAGCCGCTGGTCTCCCAACCTGGCTTCTGCAGCGTGGGTCTTGTATTCCCCTTCCGACGAACTGATTCACCTTGACGGAACCTGTATAGGCGCTGCTACCAATAACCAGGCGGAGTATGATGCTGTGACCGGTCTCCTGACTGCTGCCCTCTAGATGGGCATACGTCACCTTCATGTGTTCTTGGACTCCCAGCTACTTGTCTCCCAGATCAACAACTGTTACCAGGTGCGTGATCCCTGCCTCTTTAGAAAATTCCTGCATACAAAACAACTCAGCCGACAATTTGAATCCATCACATTCACACATGTCCCAAGAGCTCAAAATAGTGTCGCAGATCAAATGGCCAATAACATCCTAGACTGGCATATCAATCACACCATATAAACATCTCCATAATGCATCATAACATCTCATCCAACTATATCAAAAACCATAAAACCACATTTGCATCCATAGGGGCATCCACGTGCCTAATCATACATAAATCATGTCACATCACATAACATACACAAGGGGCATCCACGTGCCCAACATCCTAGACTACTTGCATCCATGTGCAACACATACATATAACACATCATCAAGCGCATCCACATGCGTACAAATGGTAAAACATCATAAACAAAAAAGTGCATCCATGTGCATAAATATATATATATATATAAAATATACATGAGCTATACATGTCCTGAGTACCCCTGTAATCAGCTATACAAAAAATAATATATATATGTACAATCCCAAAACCTCATAAAGTACAGGCCGTAGCTACAAAAAATAGGGGGGAGTCCCCTGCACCCCCTAATGGGAGTCGTACTCGACATCACTGTCACTGTCCGCTCAATCTGGGCCCCTGGGCCCATGCCCTGTCCACCAACAAGGCCACCCAGATCGCGATCGATCTAAAATCTCGAGGTGCCCCCAAGCAATCCTGGACCACAGCCGGATCCAAGTCCCACCATCCTGCGTCAGTCACTCCCACTAGCAACTGATCTAACAGCACCTGTACGGACTCCAGTGTCCTCTCTGCATCTGGACGACGCACATCCCCCCATCCAAGCAAAGCTGGAATGGCCACAGTCCCTCTGCGCGCCACATGTCCTGGCGGTGGCCTCGGGCCCACATCTGCAAAACACCATTTTGTCAGTTACCATATATCCACAATATATCATATACATAAAACTAGAGAAAGCAACCAAACCATACATACCGTCTGGCCCCCATGCCTGTCCTGGTGGCCGTGGAGCATCCGGATCTCCTGTGAAGTCCATATCCCTGTATGGATAGTCCTCCAGCGTCAGTGGTAGTTGGAGCCACTGCAAATACAGCTCCTGAGTGAAGTATCGCCCTATGTCCCCGCCACCACGGCGGCGCATCATCTCTCCCCACCGTACCATCCGAGGCTCCCTCAAGCCTCCTGCTCTAACTGTCACCCGCGGCCGCAGTGTGGGGACCCTCTCCATGAAGAAGGCACACAAAAATGAACCGTAACAAAATCCCTTCCCAGATTCCTTCGCCACGGTCAGCTGTCGCTGCACGCAGGTCAGGAAAATATGGCCCCACGCAAAATAGGTCTCGGCCAGTACACGCTCCATGAGCTGCATCTGACCCCCAGACACCTTCTCAGGTGACTGGGACCCCAAAATACGAACCACACATGCTGCCAACGCCTGTACTGCTGGCTCCCATAGATCCCTCACCAGGAGTGCATTCCGATGCACCCGAGCCTCCGGCTGACAAAAGCGCTCCACCATATCATCCATATCCAGGTCCGCAGACACCCGCGGCTGAGTATCTGCTACCCTCCCCAGGCAGGGCAACCCCGTCAAGAAATAAACATCAGTGAGGGTGAGGTCCACCCTCTCTCCCTGCACGCGAAACGCTAATGCATCTGGCTCCCAGAATCTGACCAACCGGTTCAGCAGCAATCCTGCTGACCGCATCATAGGAACCTCTGCGAACTTCAACAGTCCGAAGAGTCCTAACAGTGACCGCACCCGGCGATCCTCTCGAACCACTGTCACTATCTCGTCTGGAACCTCTCGCTCCCTCCATAGTACCTGTGGCATCTTGTCAATCACACAACGAAGTCTCATTAGGCTCACGTCAAAATAATGGACCTTCCCACCCATCCAAACAAAAACCAGAACAGCCCGGTCCCCGACCGCGGCTGTCAAGCCTACAGCCGCGGCCCCCGACCGCGGCTGTCAGGCCTACAGCCGCGGTCCGTGACCGCGGCTGTCCCGGCCTGAACCCATGGTCTGAGACCGCGGTTTCACACCCCTAACCCGTGGTCCACCCACGTGGACCGTACAAATCATCCCCTGGGACCCATTACCCCCCCCCAAACCCAAAAAATAATGCAGGTATAAGTTTAACGGAATACCTGTATCTCCCGACTCCGCAATCGACTGGTCAGATCGTCCGGAAATGACAACTCAGCTCTGGTCCCACTAGTCAAATGACACATGTCATGTTGGGCCCACTTACTATTTATAGTCCATTGACTTTTCTCTTCTTTGGCCATTCTGAACCCAAACGGAGTCCGTTTTTAGAACCGTTTCCACCAATGGAATCAACACAACGAAACCATCACAATGGTCACCTCGTTGCATTATTTTTTGCTACACCATTTTTTTCCATTTTTTTGATACCAATAGTCACCTCGGTTTACACGCCACTTCGGCCACTCTCCGTTTTTTAACACTTTTTGCAACACTGGATTCATTTTTCTGAGCTTGTGATGATGCTTGAGATCGTTTCTTGCTCTCACTTGGTACAATTTCAACAGTGCGTCCCTACACCTTGCCGCATCAATTTCCGCACCACATCGGCCGTCATCAGATTATTTCACACTTTTTACATGAGCCATCCACTCCTATCATACTGCAAATGTTTCGTTATTTTGCCACCATTCATTAACCCTGCAAGGAGACCCACCAGTGTCCCCCACCACCCTCAGTCCTGGTCATCATCAATATTCCTTGATTGAACACTTCCTCCTTGCCTGGCCATTAATTCAGAGTCTTCTTATTTGCTTTCAGACTCCTTAAAATTGAAAGCAACCATGAGCATGAACTGTCATGGGCTCATAAAATACACACGACAGTACCATTCCATCATTTCAGAGTCTTCTTATTTGATTTCAGACTCCTTAAAATTGAAAGCAACCACGAGCATGAACTGTCCTGGGCTCGTAAAATCCACATGACAGTACCATTTTATATCCACACTTCTTCTAGGTCCCTAACCCATGAAGAAGTTCCCCCGCGCCTCTTAGCGCTATGGTCAATCCTCTCGGCAGCACCTCCAATCAGGTCGCCTTTATTCAGATTATTCTGCAGTCTCCTACCATTTTACCACAGCTTGAGCCTCCCTCAGCCCATTCACCCTCAGATCCTATACCGCTATGATCCCCTTACCACCAGTCAGTCTCATATGCTGCTCGATCATCCCCTCCATCATACTCTGAACAAAGGAAGTTTTAGTCCACCCACTCTACTTGCCCAGTTATTCCCCCCAGTTTGTCACCCCTGCGCCTTGGACCCATCACCATCTGTGGTGAGTGCTTATGGACCATTTTGGGAGGAGTCATCATTGCCTCTCCGAATAGTTGCTTCTCACATGCTCGACTTCAACACCTTAAATCGCATCGTTGAGAATCGCGCATGATGTATATCCTTTCCATTATGTGTCGAAGACCCCGGATTTCCCCCGACTCTAGCACATTGGTGAGTCACTTTGGAACGCTCAGTGATATGTTCCCGTGGATGTCCGGGCTGCATTGGAGATTATATTCGAAAGCCATCCAGTTTCATGCTTCCTTGAGTACCTAGTTCAGTTCCAGATCGGTGTACCATTGCACTTATGACTGTTGTTGCTTTGATCCAGCAGCTCATTAGTTCTTGTGGAACCACATTCAGTAGCACTGCTATCATTCCAGTGCATCAGTTGTTCAGTTCAGACATGGTCAGCCCAGCAGTATATTCCAGATTTGTGTCCCCTCTGGACACTTATGATATACACAGTGGTTTCCTATATATCCTACAGGTCCCTCTTTTTGGGCCTCACAGTTATTTTTATGTATCTTGATACGAGCATGGGAATGCCCGCCTCATCTATATGATCAGATGATTCCTCATCCATTATTGAGTTTATGTACTTTTCAGTCCTTGCAGTTGGTTCGGGATCATTGTTTCGGGCTTCAGTTGGTTCCTTCTCTCCTCCATACCCCAGGAAAAACATATATGACTTATGATGTCCATCGGCCATACGATGAGCTCCTGCCCTCGCACATCAGGGGGAAATCTGTTAACACCCAAAAATGGTTCACTACCTCATCTACCCCATTACATGGCTCATTTGTCCATTTTCCTACCGTATTTCCATAAAAAACCCACAAAACCATGTAAAAAGCCTCCAAAAGTCTTAAAATGCCTCCAAAAGGCCATAAAACCTTCTTTTCCTCTAAAAATATCCAAAATTCCTCCAAAAAAGAAAAAAGCTCCAAAAAGGAAGAAAAAATATAAAATAATGAGGAAAATGAGGAAAAAACCCTAAACAGCTGAAACCCTAACCCTAAAACCGCATGGTTTCCAACTATAAATAAGTGATGGAGACCCCTTATTTCAGATCCACAATCACAAGTATCCTGCCTCTGCCAAAATTGCTCGTGAAATCCTAGCTCACCATTGAGCTACTTTCACCATTGAGAGCCCCTTTTGGCCCATTTCCACCATTGGAGAAAGAGAAGAAGCAGCTTGAAGCTCGGAGCCACCGACTCAGATCACCGCAAAGGGCTTCACCAACCTTCACATTGGAGGTCAGATCAATACAAAATTACTATTTACTTTTTACTATTTTGCTTAATGAACTTGTTTAGATTTAGCTTTTGATTTCAGTTATAGCTTTTAATTCACATATCATTGAACTGCTACTAAGGAATCCATTGTCCTTATTAGGTACTCATTCGTACAAGCTAGGGGTAAAACCCTAGCAACACCACCGAGACGGTAGATGCACAATTTTCTCCTTCTTCAAAATTCTGATTTTCGGTGCATGTAATCATGTAGGAATTTACTGGAAACTCTAGATTAATGCGAGTGAATGGATCACTCTTATAATATGATATTATTTAAATAATATCACTGATATTACTGATATTCACACCAGCAACATCATTATATATAGAGAAATCAAATTCCTCTACCGTTTCTGAAACTGTTACCGGTAAACTATGCACAAATTTAAAGAATTACTGGAGGGATTTTGCAAAGAATAGGAAGAGTGTTTTTATTCATAAACAGAGATTTGAATTTCTTCTTGTGGAATAGCCATGTGAGGATATGAGATATTATAGATCTCATACACTTCTAGAGAAAAAAGAGAGGGAGTCACTTCATGGAGACTTTCTTCCATTTGAATTGACTGTAGGGAAAAATTTGCTTCTTATTCATCTTCAACAATTTTCTTTTTGTAAGAGAGGGCATGAAATCATCATGCTGGATTTTATCTGAACCTCTCTCAACATCTAGGATTTTAGAGTCATCTCCCATTTGATTGCTAGGTCCTCTTGATATAGGGAAAGTGATGAATGATTCCATGGAAGAAACCATGTGGTTGGATGCTCCAGAATCTATCACGTAAGCCTTCGACGGAGAGAGGCTTGCATGCAAGCATATCTCATATTCTTCAGTATGATCTTCTTCATCTGACATTACTGCTCTTCGTGGAAGGGAAATATTGTTCTAAACACATAGATATTTCATCTAGTCGAGGGTCTTCTTCATGCATGAGTCTTCTAGAAGAAAACCCCTCATACAGTAGGGACACTTTTTCTTTTTCTTCTTAGAGCTGGAGGCCCTTTCGAATTTTTACTGATTCGAATCAGCTTCTTTTGGATCCTTCTTCTTTGATTTCCCCTTTTCTTGTGCTTTGGAAGAGTTAGTAACTAGGAAAGCTTGATCTTCAGAGGTCTTGATGACTCCCATTCGGATCAACTTGTCTTGCTCCTTGATTAAGGACTCGAAAAAATAATCTAATGAAGGAATTTTCCAATCAGGAAAGCTTTCTCGCTTGGAATGAAATACAGAAACAATTACAGAATACTTAGGGCCTAGTTTGCTGAGTATGGAAAGAACATTTTGCTTATACTTTCGCTCTATTCCGCACTATCTGTATTAAAGTACTAGAGACTTGAATTTAGTAAAGAATTGATCAATAGTCTCGAAACTACTGGGATGTAAAGATACAAACTCATTCTCTAGAATGTATCCTCAAAGCTCATCTTGTTTTTTAAACAAGCTATCAAGATTCTCTGAGGCTTCTCTAGGAGTCCTCAAGACTTATAGGTGGACGAGTAGATATTTGGATATATAAGTACATAAGTAACCATAGGCTTCATCACAACGATTCAGAAACTTGTTCCTCTCAACTGATTGATGAGGTTCAACCTCCCATCCATGAATGATCCCGTGGTATCCATGCTTGCACAAGGCTAGCTGCATATCAACTTTCCAATCAAGATAATTGGAAGTTGTGAGGATCCATGGTTAAGGAGTATGTGAACTCATAATTGCTCTGGCTGGAAGACTTGCAAAGCTTCACACAAGCTATGTAGCACCTGTCAATTTCACTGCAATAGCACACTAAAACATATGAATTGTTAGAATCATGCTTTTCCTCTAGACATGAACATGTTTTCAGGGTCTATCACACCCTCTCCGTTGCTCTGAATGAATCTAGAACTAGAAAATTTTCATAGGGGACTTCTGTGGAAACATAGCTGCTTCTGATGTTCGATGAGGAGAAATAAGCATGAAACCTTCCTGAGAAGGCTTTGATACCATATTAGAATTTGAATGCCATTAAGATCTTCAAGAAGAGACTTCTGATTATGTTGCAGTAATTTAATGGATGATGAACATATGAACGAATCAAAACAAACCACACAGGAAATAGACAATTATTGCTCAGGAATTTACAGTATATTCATCATAATAATATCCGGTGTAGAATAGATTACAAATAGGTATAATTCGAATGCATGAGTAATGAATTCGAATCCTCCAAGTGGATAAGGCTATATCTAGCTGAATCTCTAACTCAAGGTCTCTCAATCAATATTGAAGTCTATCAAATCAACTCTTCGATGACCAATAACTCCAACAAGCAATAACAACTAGTTGGGAACAAAAGTGCTCCTCCACATGCATGCATGCATTATCCATGCAAATCATGCTCTAGCTAACTGATAGTGAGTCATCTGAAGGTACCTGAAGGCTAACTAGTGCTAACTCCAACTAACTGAAGTAGGTTGGTGCCAGGACTCCCAGTGGATCCTACAATGTAGGGATTAGTCTAGGAGGAACCTCCACTGATGCATGCATGTAGTAAGTGGTAGTTAACCTCTAGCATTGTCCCCCACACTTCAATGACTAGTACATGTGGCCCCATTGGGCCATGTGGACCCAATTTCACTAGTGGACTAATTTAAGTAATTTAAGGTTCCTAAGTTAGGCAATAATTAATATAATAGACATTTGACCAAGGGAGGATTAATAATCCTAACAGGTTTGAGTACTAGTTCCTCTATACCATTTGTATATTGAGTTGATATATGCTTATAAGTCTTGGTTGTGCTCGTGCACTCTAGCATGTTGAAGGGACTTATTCCTTTCATTGGGTGCTATATCTCAATGATACCAGGGAATGAGAATTTACTCACTCTCTAAGTTAACACCAATCAAAATAGTTTCATTTCAATTTGAATCCATAAGTATAATTCCAATGATGATGGCTTAGTCCAATCATATGGATAAAAGATAGGAAAAATAATTATAAAGGGAAATTTCACATATGAAAAGAAAATATCCTTATTACTAAACTCAGTGAAATGATTCTAGGATAATTTATAGTGAAATTAAAGGTAATCAAAAGATACTAAATCACAAAGATTTATGTGATGATTTGAATAGAAAGGAGTATCAGTGTGGTCAAACTAGTTTGACGCCAAGGCCAGGATATTTGTTTACATAGAAGGAAACCCTAGGAAACACATAGGGTCAACACATAAAGACACACTTTAAGGACCTAATATCCTTGAAATGAAATAAATTTAAGGCGACTTTGACATTCCCACATTCAATGTAAGAAAAAAATCAATATAATCCCTAAACACCTATGACTGCAAAATTAATTTGGAGTTTCCTTTGGAGTGGGAAGTTTATTTAATCAAATCGGTGTGAATCTATGAAATTAGACTCCAAGTAGGGTCTTAGTAAAAAAAAATCCTTTGAGTCCATAGATTTAGTCTACAATGTTTGTTACTTTCACTCCTAAAGGCAGGGTCATCAACTTCATATGAATTATCTATAGTTCCTCCTAACGTGAACACAATTCTTCTTGAATCAGGGCTCACATGTGAGAAGAAGTCACCACACTAAGGAAACTTTACTATGTTAATGTAGGTTCCATGGAGCATTTATGGGCTACCAACTAGGTTCCAATTATCCTATTTGGTTTGTTAAGATATGGTTTAATGGTTGATACAAGCCATCCTTATGCTAATTAATGGAGTTCAACCCATGAAGGGTATGATCCATTGAAAATTAAATGATAACATATACAAATCCAGTTTCCTTCTTTCATGACATATTTAACTCAACATTTGATCCAAAATAGTATTTTTCTTCAAATCAAGGAGAAGGGAGTGGAGTAAAACCAAAATTTACTATATGTACCTTTTAAAAATATATTTTCATAAAATTAAAGACATAAAAGCATCTATTAATTATTATTTTTATTATTTTTAATTTTAGTCGTAGAAGTAAAATTAGTAATTTATTAAATAGTTTTATTAACAAAATTAAATATGAATTTGATTGTATTGTACAAATAACAATTATAAGTACTTATTAGTTATGTATATTAAAGTATTCACTTTGAAACAATATCTTTAGTGATATTTTATTCTTAACAAAGTTCATTACTAACTTATAACACCTTTATTAATATTTTTTTGTCATGTACCTAAGTGATAACCTTGTTAGGATATTTAGATACTTAGGAGTTAGTTAAGATCAACTTGTGTAATATATATGTTAGGTAAAGTGTTTTTCTTTAGTATGCATTAATATTCATTTGTAAATATTTTAATCCGACGGTTATGATATGCTCTATACATAAAGTGATCCGACGGTCCAACTTCTCTTAGATCATACCTACCATTAATCCATGGCTTAACACCCGATTGGTCCATGATCTCTATTTAAAGAGCATGGAGGGTCCTTGTCTAGTTGATCGATTATGAGAAGCTCATGTAAATTTCTTTCTTTTGCATAATAAATTGCTCCAAGTAGCTATTTAGCTGGGGCCGTGGACTGTTTCCCTCTCGAGGGTTTTAACCACGTGACAAACATTGGTGTATTGATCTGTGATATTTTTGTGTGAAGTGGTTGCTCTAGGTTTTCTGTATTTTGGGATTACCCTGTGTACCTGAACATGGTATCATAGCATTTATGAAGAGTCACTTTTGGTTTTGATCAAGATCTAGAACCGGTGTTGCCAAAACTTTGAAAGGGTTTTTGGTTCTGGATTTTCTGTGTATTTTTGTCCTATGGAAGTTATTCCATTGCGTCCAGAGTTCCATTTCCATTGGGAAATAGTTTTCGTTTCACCGAAAACCATTTCTGTTTGATCCAGAAACACCCATTTCGGAAAATCTGAAGGTATAATGTTATAGTGACAGATTTGTTTATTTTTTTTAATTCTCTCATATTTTTTTAGTTTTATTATTAGATCTTTATTATTTTAGTCTTGGACTGTTGCCTTCCCTGGCTGCGTATGCTCTTTTCCATGCACCTTGTGCAATCGCGGCGAATCAGAAACAAAAAAAGAAAGTTTTTTTCTTGTCTTCTAGGCTACGTATGCTCTTTGCTGTGCACCTTGTGCGATCATGGCAAATCAAAAACAACGAGAAAACTTGAAAACGTAGACTTTCAGGATAAGCTAACCAAGATCTCACCTCATTGTGTGGGAATTTTTCGTTTTGTTTTTGTTTTTCATTTTTTTTGTGATTTGTAGAAAAAAAAGGCAAGCAAAAAGAACGAGAGAGAAGAGTAAAAAAAAGCCCCCTTTCTCTTTCCATTTTTTTACATACCTTTTAAAGTTAGCTCACTTGGTCCAAAGTTGCTTTATTCCTTAATATGTCTTGAGTTCAAGTCTTATTAAGCTACTTTTTAGTGCATGCAATTTTGTATTTTCAAGTTAATTTATTGTAAAAGTGCATCTGAATTAAATAAAATAAAATAAAAAGTGAGTCACTTAAGTCTTTTAATTTATTGTCGCACTATTTAAAGTAACATTATTGTAAAAGTGAACATCACTTATTCTACAAAAGTGATTCACTTAAAGCAACTTTATTGTAAAGTGATTGTCAAAGGTTTATCTTGGGAAGATGGGGGTTCTTTTTTTAGTTGGTCAAGTTAATGTATGCCACGTCACTATTGGGGACATCTTCAACATTTTCTTTGATCAAGCATAACTTCATCATCTAGAATCAGTTTTGAGTGCTGTTTTTTCTAAAACTGCATATTTTTTTGAGCTCTTTGCATCCAGTCAGTTAGTTTATGTTATTTCAGTCATTATTTTATAGTATGGCCACCCCTTATGATATTATACTTATAAGTTCTAACTATTTCTCATAAAAATCTTGTATGGAGGATGTTCTGCGAAGTAGGGGACTTTTCAGGATAACCTCAAGGAAAGAAACAGAACCCACTGATGATGATAAGAAAATTAAATGGGAAAATAGATGTGATGAAGCTCGTGGATTGATTTGGATGTCAATCTCTACTGATTTGCAATTCCACATATCTAGAATTCATGAACCTAATAAAGCTTGAGAAAAGTTGGAATTTGTGTTTGGTAAACACAATGAAATTCGGGGTCATCAACTTGAGAATGAGTTGATTTCCTTGAATCCAAATGATTTTTCATGCATTCAAAACTATTTATCTAAGTATAAAACTCTTAGAATCTTATGTGCAGAATGTAATATTAAGAAAGAACACAAACAATGTATTTATCATATTCTTTCCAAACTTGGACCTGCATATTCTGTTTTTGTATCTACATTCTACTCCATGAAAGAATCCTTGAATGCAGATAGCTATCAAGAGCCTAGTCTTGAATCCTTTTATGATTCCTTAATTAGAGAGCAAGATAAGGTCATTCATCTTGGAATAATTAACAATGCAGATACATTTGGGAAATCCTTATTGTCCCAACAGAAAGAAAAGTCCAAGCCTCCCAAGAAACATAATTTTTGCAATAATAAGCCAAACAACAAGGGTCCCAAACCCTCTCAGTCAGCTCCTTCTTTAAAAAATGGCAAAGGATCCAAGCCAAAAGGAAAGAAGACTGAGCGTCATTGCAATTTTTGTGGGAAATATAATCATGATGAATCTAAGTGTTTCAAGAAGATGGAAGCCTTGGAAGCAGCAATGAAGAAGCACCACATCAGCCTAGATTCGTCTTTAGAATCTACCTCTCATGGACATGCACTTTCTGCTTCTAGTTACTCTTATATTGCATCTTCTTAATATACTTCAATTGAATGGCTCATTGATTCTGTAGCATCTTATCATATGGCTAAGGATCCAACCATATTTTCTACTATGCATGAATGTAACACTAAATAAATATCTGTTGGTGATGATAGATCTCTAAGTGTTGTAGGATCTAGAACAGTTCCAGTAGAAAATGGTTGTTTCAGTGATGTACTATGTGTTCCAAAAATTTCCTGCAATTTGTTATCAGTCTATCAAATTACTCATTCAGGTGAAGGTAAAACTGTGACATTTACACCTCACCAAGTTGTAATCAAGGATTTTAAGAATCCTCAAAATGTCCTTGCTACTGGAATTGTTGATGATATTACTAGGTTTTACAAATTTATCAACTTTGGGTCATCACCTTTTCCTTTAGTTTTTGTTGCTCATAGTGATAACTTGAGCAAACTTTGGCATGAGCGATTTGGTCACTTAAATTATCTCTCATTGTAACAACTATGTAAAGAAAATATGGTGACTGGTGTTCCGATGTTATCTTTCAATGATGGTGTTTGTTCTGGTTGTGTACTCAAAAAACATCATCGAGAAAGTTTTGACAAATGTGCCTCTTGGCACGCCTCGGTTCCCTTGGAGCTTGTGCATAGTGACTTGTGCAACCCTTTTCCATTTGCATCCTTTTCTGGTTTCAAATATTTCTTAACTTTCATTGATGACTACTCCAGACGAACTTGGGTTTACTTCCTAAAACTTAAGAGTGAATTATTTAACATGTTCTTGGCCTACAAGGCCCTTGTTGAAAAACAATCTGGTCATCAAATTATTAAGTTAAAATCTGACAATGGATGAGAATATGTTAACAACAAGGTCACTACTTTCTGCACTAAACAAGGAACCCAACAACAACACACTGTTCCATATACACCACAACAAAATGGTGTAGCTGAACGAAAGAACCGCACTTTAAAAGAAATGGTTAATTGTATGATCCAATCTAAGGGACTAAGTCTTCAATATTGGGCCGCGGCCATAAATTGTGCAAATTACATAGTTAATCACACACCCACTAAAGTTTTACAAGGTATAACACCGGAAAAAGCATGGAGTAAAATTAAACCAAATGTAAGTCACTTTCATGTGTTTGGTTGTGAAGCATGGGCTCACATTCCAAATGAAAAACAGAAATCATTGCAGCCTAAAAGTGAAAAGTGCATATTTGTTGGATATTCTAAAGATGTAAAAGGTTATAGACTTCTTCAGCCCCATTCACATGATATAATCATTAGAAGAGATGTTAAATTTGATGAAAATCTCTTGGCATACGATCTTAACTTGGCGGGTGTGCCATCTTTGTCCTGTGAGCTTGATTGGACGATTGTGCCTTCTTCTTCTTCTTCTTCTTCTTCTTCCAACTTCCTTGATAGGTTTCCAGATCTAGTTTCTGATGATGACAATGAGGATGAAAATCCACCTTCGCCTGCTCATGTTCCTCCAATTGCACCAGCACCAATGCTTCCTCAATGGGTCCATTCAACATGTGAAGCAGCTAGTGATCTTGTTGGTGATCCTAGAGATCAATGTCGAACACATTCTTAGTTTCAGCGAGCCTCTTCTCTTTTGGCTCAAGTTTCCGAGAATCATGATCCAGAAACTTTTGTAGAAGCTTCAGGAAATCTAGATTGGGATGCATCTATGGATGAAGAATATTGTTCCTTAATGGAGAACGATACTTGGGATCTTGTTCCTCTTCCAAAAGGAAGAAAACTTGTCATATGTAAATGGATCTACAGAACTAAGTATGCATAAGATAGAAATGTTGAAAGACTTAAGGAAAGGTTAGTTTCCAAAGTTTTTTCCCAAGTTGAAGGGATTGACTACAATGAAACATTTGCTCCTGTCGCAAAAATGAATTCCATCCACCTTGTTCTTTTCCTTGTAGCCTTACGTAACTGGGAAGTCCATCAAATGGATGTCAAGCCTACCTTTTTACATGGTGATTTACATGAGGAAATTTACATGGAACGACCTCCTGGATATGTTCAGGATAACTATAGCCTTGTCTGTCTCCTTAAGAAATCCTTATATGGCCTTAAGCAAGCTCCTAGATCTTGGTATGCCAAAATGGATAGCTTTCTCCTTGACACTAGTTTTTCTAGATGCCCTTCTGACCCCAATGTCTATACCAAGAAAGTAAGAAACCATCTCATCATACTTTTTCTTTATGTTGATGATCTTATCCTTATTGGTAGTGACCCTAAACTTATAACCCATGTGAAATCCAGTCTTAAGCAAAATTTTGAAATGTTAGACTTAGGACATTTGCAATATTTTCTTGGTCTCCAAGTCTTGCAAACCAAAGAAGGAATATTTATTTCCCAGTCTAAGTGTGCTTGTGACCTTGTTCGTTGCTTCCACGTGGAATATTGTAAACCAGCCCCTTCTCCCTTCCAGCATGGATTCAAACTTTCTGCCACTTATACTTCCCCTAAAGTAGATGCCACCTTGTATCGTCATCTTGTTGGTAGTATTTTATAATTGACTCATTCCCATCCCGACCTTTCCTTTGATGTTGGTCATGTTTCCCATTATATGAAAACTCCTCATGAAAGTCATTGGAAAGCAACGAAAATAATACTTTGATATATTCGAGGTATAATTCAGTCTGGGATTCATTACAGTACAGGGGGGAAACCTTTGTTGGTTGGTTTCACTAATTCAGATTAGGATGGCGATCCTGATGATCAAAACTCTACTGCAGGTTATGTTTTTAGTCTCGGATCTGGACCTGTCACTTGGGCTTGTGAGAAACAACAAGCTCTTGCTCTTTCTTCAGCAGAAGTAGAATATTGAGCCGCAGTTAATGCCAATCAAGAAGCTTTATGGATTTGACAGATCCTTTCAGAGTTTGGATTTGAGCAGCAGCAGCCTACTCCACTTTGGTGCGACAATCAAAGTGCCATCAAGCTTGCCAAATATCCAGTTCTACATCAACGCAGCAAACACATTGAGCTACACATACACTTCATCAGAAATTTTGTTCATGATCATGTTCTTGAAATGCTCTATTGCCTTGCAGATGATCAAGTTGTAGACATATTTGCCAAGTCTCTTACAAAAGCAAAGTTTTCTAAACTTTGATCTATGTTAGGAGTTCAGGAATGTGTCCTTAAGGGGGGATAGGATCTAATGCCTCCTTCCTTCTCCTAATAGTGTCACTTTTGTAAATCTTTCAATCCTATCCCAAGTTGTTCTTAAGGGGGGATGTTAGGATATTTAGACACTTAGGAGTTAGTTAAGATCAACTTGTGTAATATATCCATTATGTAAAGTGTGTTTCTTTAATATGCATTAGTATGCATTTGTAAATATTCTAATCTAATGGTCACGATATGCTCTAGACATAAAGTGATTTGACGGTTCAACTTCTCTTAGATCATACCTACCATTGATACGTGGCTTAACACCCGATTAGTCCATGATCTCTATTTAAAGAACATGGAGGGTCCTTGGCTAGTTGATCCATTATGAGAAGCTCATGTAACTTTTTTTCTTTTGCATAATAAATTGCTCCAAGTATCTATTTGGCTGGGGCCGTGTACTATTTCCCTCTCGAGGGTTTTAACCATGTGACAAACATCGGTGTATTGATCTGTGATCTTTTTGTGTGAAGTGGTTGCTCTAGGTGTTCGGTATTTTGGAAGTACCCTGTGTACCGGAACAAACCTCTCCTTTGTCCTTTCATGTCTTCTTAAATATTTCAGTTTATATGACATATAAGATAAGAATGCATGGCAATGTAGAGTTCTTAAAATTTATATGAACTTTTTTTTAACAAAGAAACTATATTTAAACAATATTTTTTTTCACATAGTATATTTATTATGGAAATCAAATGCTTCTTATGGATGTAAATATTACATGAATTTAGAATCAAATTGATTTAAAATCTTCTCAAATATTTGAATATATATGACATATAAGTTAAGATTGTGTGGCAATGTATACTTCTTAAAATTTATATGAAATGATTTTGATAAAAAAAATTAGAATTTCTTACATAGTATATTTATTATGGAAATCTACATAAAATTTACAATAATTTAGATTCACATTTCAATATATTTAAACATATTAGAATTTATTACGCATTATATTTACTATTTGAAATCAAATACATGTTATATGCACATAAATATTACCACAATAGATTCATCTAAAACTAGGATTTATCAAGCACCAAGAGTCATCCAATTTCTTGAGTTGTATTGTTTTTGTCTTAAACTTTTTGCATGTCCAAAATTACGTATCAGAATTTGGCAACATCTCCGCCAAACTAGGATATAGAGCACATCTATTCTCTCGATGCAATATAGATTTAGATTCAAACTTCAATATACTTAAATATCTTTGTTTGTGTGTGAAGAAATTGGTTGACTGTTAAATGTACAACATCGGTAATCATTCTCCATGAGAATTTTATTGTATCAAGTCCAGAACTTATGTTTATTAAGTCCAGAAACCTCTCCATGAGACTTGTCTTGTATCAAGTCTAGAACTTATGTTGAATTAAGTTCATCAACTTATGTTCTATTAAGTTAAGAGATTATGTTGTATCAACTTAGGATGTGGAGGTCATGATAAATACATGTGCTATGATATTATGTTGTATTAAGATCGAGAAAATATGTTGTCTTAAGTTCAGGAATCTTGTGTTGTATCAAGACTGCAGACTTGTGTTGTATCAAGTATGGACTTGTCTCATATCAATTCAAATCATTCTCATATATGGTACCCTATGAGATGGTTCTCCTTAACTAGAGATAGCCTTGTGTTGTATCAATACTGGTCTTGTACCAATACCATAGGAATTGTGCTATATCAATTCATGACTATATACTATGTGATGTATGGCTAGCAATGGTCTCCATGTGCTATAAGTCTCATTTATGAATTGGATACCCCTAGAATGATTTAATTTAGCATATGAGTATATGACTTTGGGAAATACATATGATCATAGGTTTGAAAACAATATTATAAGTATGATATGATAAATATGATTAATTAATTAAACACTCATGGACCATGCATAATTAATTAATGATAAATGAGATGAGCATAGAGATGGAGAGAATTTGAATTTCCCATGTATGCCTCCAAGTGAAATTGAATTAATAAGACATCGATTGAGTCTTAGTTGTGATAAACAAGTTTCATTTAATTAATAAATCAACTCCCTAATTTATGATAAGTAATTGTTGAAGATGACACTGATGGTGAAACACTAGTTACATTCGGTTCAGTTCAGTTGAATTCTAGTGTGGAGATAGGTGTAGACTTAGAAGGTAGGGTATTGAATGTTAAATTCAGTCTTTCAATTCTTTCAATTACCTTCTCAAGATCAAGATTTAAATCAATCTCAGGTTCATTTGACATTCATTCAGCCTTAAGGAGTTTCAATATCTGTATTGCAAGAAAATGAAAAATAGAGAGTACTTACCTATCACATAAAATCGTGACTCTGCCCTATTACCGTATTCTCGTGCAAATGAATTTTCGCTTAACTCTCATGCTTAGTTCAAGGATTTTTGATTTGTGTTTCTCTAAGGGTACCAATACTTGGCATGCAGTCTTACCATCCGCAGATCTGTGATTTCATCCTTATGGTCATATTCACAGCTATCACTATAAAATTGTGATTCTGTCCTTCTCCCACTGCGTCCAGTGCTTCCAACTTCACAAACCTTGAGTAGCGTTGTCAAACGAGTATTAGGAACTTGCTACAGGATTCTTCTCGAAGTTTATCATTACATTGATCAATTCAATCAAGAATCAAATCCTTTTAAACAATTGATGATCCCATTCAATCGGTGAATTAGAGAAGGAATGAAACCTGTGACAATTCCAAATTGATTTCACAGAATATAACAACCTAGGAGATATATTGGAAAGTTAGTCACAACATTCACACAGTCATGATATTTTAAGAGCCATGAATAGATTCAAATTCCTTGTATTCAATCTCTTCACTGGGATTACAAAGAATTTATTCAATTCCTCTCTAAAATTAACTTCCTAATCTCCCCAATACTACTCCCTCAACTTCCTCCTCTCAATCCCCTATCACATAATTTATTTATAATCTATAAGACAGTGGAATCAGATCCACTATACAAGGCTGGGATCTCTCTTTACACAATATCTTCCCTAAGTATCTCAAAAAACTTAGACTTTTACAATTGCATAAGGACTCGATGTCCTTTATTGAATTCTAGCTTATTACGAAATTCAATTGACAACAAATGGACCCAACTCTATTGCTTGTAAACATTTTTGTATTTCTTTAATAATTCTTCTAGTCCTTGGTTTCTCGTATGCTCTCGCATCAGACTCACAAGGCCAAAATATTCATGGGCTCCTATCCATGAGCTCCTCCAATGAACTGTTCATCTTCTGCAACATTGCTTCAGTCACCCAAGTGGCATCTGCAATTTAATGATCCTTCCACTTGACCAAATACTAGAAATACTCTTGCCCTCTGGTCTTTTTGTATACCTTCCTATCCAATATCCTTTATGGCTGCAATGTTTCTTTAATAGGTAATTGTTTTACCCATTCAACTTACTATTCTTCAGCATCTTCCATTTCAGCATCTGTTCCCTCTCCTTGATACTTGTATAAATCAACAACATTGAATATTGGAGATATTCCAACACCAGGGGGTAGTTCAATCTCATAGGAATTTGTAGAGAACTTTCTTAGTATCTTTCAAGGTCCTACCTTCTTTAGGTTCAACTTATTGTACTCTCTCTTCGGAAATATTTCTCTCCTTAGGTGTGCCAACATTAAGTATCCAACTTCAAAATTAACTTCTCTCTTCTTCAAATTTGCTATGTTCTTGTATTTGATGTTGTTATCTTGTAAATTATGTTTCACTTGTTCATGAATCACTTGTATTTATGTGGAAAAGTCTTCTCTCTTTGCACTTTTGAACTTTGTTTCAGCCAAATCCCTTAGCTCACATACTCCTTTGGGATGCATTCCATAAATGACATGAAATGGACTTTGACCTATACTTATGTTAGGAAAATCATTGTAGGAAAACTCGGTTTGCTCCAATACATGATCCCATTGCTTAGGGTGTTCTTCTACAAGGCTTCTTAAAAGATTACCTAAACTTATGTTGAAAAATTCACTTTGTCCATCTATTTGTGGATGATATGCAGAACTGAAACTAAGTTTAGTACCAAGCTTCTTCCATAATGTTCTCCAGAAATGTCCAAGAAATCTAGTGTCTCTATATGAAACAATACTTTTGGGTAGCCCATGCAAGCATACAATCTCCTTAAAAAAAAAGTTAGCAACATGTGTAGCATCACTAATTTTAAAAAAAGGAATGAAATCGGACATATTTGAAAGTCTGTCAACTACTACAAATATTGAATCATTGCCCTTTTGAGTCTTTGGAAAACCCAAAACAAAATCCATACTTATCATATCCCAAGGTCTATTTGGAATGGGTAATGGTTTGTACAGTCCTATGTTTTAACTCTTTCCCTTTGCATACTGAAAATTTTTACAATTCTTTACATACTTCTCTATATCAGACCTCATCCTTGGACAGAAATAGAAATGATTCAATTGTTCAAAAGTCTTTTCTGCTCCAAAATGTCCAACAAGTCCTCCACTGTGCTTCTTTTTTATCAAATTGTCTCTCATGGAACAACTTGGTATACACAACTGGTGTCTCTTGAACAATAATCGTGCTTGTAAAGAATATTCCATCCAGTTACTGATGTCCATCAAAACAGGATTCTGACATGCTTCAAAGGATTCTCTAAAATCTGTATCCTCTTTATACAATTCTTTAAGAAAATCAAAGCCTACGAATTAAATTTGACTTTCTTGTATCAATAGATTTTTCCTACTCAAAGCATCTACTACTTTGTCAGATTGGCCACTAATATGCTTCAATACAAAATTAAAACTTTGAAGATACTTTACCCATTTTGCATGTTTTTTATTAATCTTTGGCTACTACATTATAAACTGCAATGCATGCTTGTCAGAAGACAGTACAAACTCTTTAGCCATCAAGTAATGTCTCCACTTCTTCAATGCTTGAACAATTGTATATAATTCCTTATCATAAGAGGAATATTTTCTTTTAGTGTCATTCAATTTCTCACTAAAATATGCCACATGTCTTTCATCTTGACTCAATACAGCACCTATAGCTTATCCATCGGCATCGCATTTTACTTGAAATGGATTGTTAAAATCAGGTAAAACCAAAACTGGTTTCTTTGTGACCTTTTTCTTCAATAGTCCACCTAAAAGGCTGTCTGTTCTTCTTGATAGTATCAATAATAGGAGCATTTATCTTGCTAAATTTCCTTATAAACTTCCTATAAGAAATAGCAAGGCCATGAAAACTTCTTACCTCAAACACATTCCTTGGTGTAGACCATTATGTGATTGCTTTAACCTTCTCTGGATCCATTTTCAATCCCTCATCAGAGACCATAAATCCTAAGTATACTAACTTTTTCTTCATGAAAGTACACTTCTTCATATTCACTAGCAATTTCTCCTTATGTAAATTTTGTAAGACATATTTCAAATGCCTAAAGTGGTCTTCTTTGGACTGAATGTGAATTAATATATCATCTAGATATACTAGTACAAATTTCCCTATAAATTCTTTCAATACTTCATTCATCAGTCTCATAAAAGTACTGGGAGCATTTGATAATCCAAAAGGCATTACTAGCCGTTCATATAGTCCATCGTTAGTCTTGAAAGTAGTCTTCCATTCATCTCCTTCCCTAATTCTTATTTGATTATAGCCACTTTCAAATCTAACTTACTGAAATACTTGGATCCACTTATACAATCCATCAAATCTTCAATTTTGGGAAAAGGAAATATGTACCTGATTGTTATCTTGTTTATAGCTCTTAAGCCAGTACATAGTCTCCACTCACCATCCTTCTTTGGACTCGAGACTGTTGGTACTGCACAAGGACTTAAAATTTCTCTAATCAAACCCTTGTATACCAATTCTTGCACCTGCTTTTTGATCTCTTCATTTTCTATAGGAGTCATCCTATAAGCTGCCTTGTTTGGTAAGCTTTCCCCAAGAATCAAGTCTATATGATGACTAATGCTTCTAACTGGAGGTAAGTCATCAGGAAAAGTATCTACAATGATATCTCTATAATCATTTAGCATGTCTTGAATTTCTAAAGGCAAATCAGAAATAGTTGTGTTTCTAAGAATTACCTTTGGTTTGCAAATTACTACAAAGTTCAATGTACCTTCTTCAATTTGCTACATATACTCTTTTCCACTCAAACAATAATGCCTTTGGACCATGACTTGTTGAGGCTCCTTCATCTTCCATTGGAACCAATGTATGATTAATTCCATCTTTATGAAACCTGTATGTGTTTCTCTTACCATCATGTATGGCTCCTCTGTCATATTGCCAACGTATACCTAACAATATATGACACACATCCATAGGAATCACATCACACACAACTTTATCTGTGTATTTTCCCAACTGCATCTCCAACTCACATTGCTCACTAACTAGAAATTGATGTCCCTTTTGAAGCCAAGATACTTTGTATGGTGTAGGATGTATTATCCTTTTCAGCTTCAATTTCTCCACTACCTCAGTGGATACTAGATTATATGTGCTACCACTATCTATGATCAGCTGGAAACCTTTCCCTTGAACTTTACATATTGTTGTGAACAATTTTTTTCTCTGAGCTGGCTCACTAGCTTCTTTCTCTTGTTTCAGTAACATTTTGTTCATAAACAATAGTTCTCCTAACTTTGGTATGTTTTCTGCTTCTAGAATCTGATGTTCTTCTCCTTCAACTGGAGCAACAACAACATTTCTATGATTAGTACCACCATTTTCTGGACAGTCATAGGATTTATGTCCTTCTTTGTTACATTTGAAGCATCAAAATTCTCTTCCTCTGTCTCAGCCTCCTTGTCCTCTAGACTAGCCCCCTTTTCCTCTAGCATCACCATATGTAGGTTCCTTCTCTTTAGAAATGATACTAGCTCCATTTTTAGCTGCAGTAGATCCTCCTCTACCACCTTGACCTTCCTTTCCTTTGAAATTACCCCTACCTTTGGAAGATTGCTTCCTTAGAAGTTTCCCTTTAGCTTTCGGTGCCATCTAATAAGATTTTTTAGTTGTCTTTGGAGACATCATACTCAATTCATCCTGAATCTCCATCTTGAGACCATTTATATACCTAGCCACATTTTATCGAGTATCTTGAATTTGTCCAGCAATAATTCTGATTTTATAGAACTCCTCTGTGTACGAGTCTGACCGTCAGCAATATCTGTCTGAGATTATGCAATTGTCTGTATAATGAAAGTTGATAGTCACTTGGTAGAAATTTCTCTCAATTTCACTACCAATCTAGTCCAATTTCTAATTGGTTGTTTACCCAACCTTCTCCTCTGTATCTATACTCCATCCCACCAAAGTGTTGCATGTCCCTTCAACTTTATGACAACAAATTTGACCTTTCTCTCTTCTGCCATTTATTCATAGTCAAATAACTTTTCCATCTCATTAATCTAGTCAATTAATTCTTCTGAATTAAGATTCCATTTATAAACAGGAACTTCAGGCCTAGGTTTTGAAGAAGATCCAAACACATTTTTCAAGAACCTCATCTCATGATTCAATATAAAAACTTCTTCCTCATCCAGGGATTCAATCTCAGGTTCACTAACATCTCTCTCTGGATTGTTCCCTTGAGTTCTCAACTCTATGGCTTCTAACCTTGTTGTTACTCTCTCCATGACTTCTAATACTTGAGCATTGGATATGGGTCTTCCTATGTGACCACCATGACCTCCACACATTCTAAAATCCATATTATATCCCTTTCTCCTAGTTCTGAGATTCTGATTAGTGTTAATTTTTTTCTCTGATACCACAAATGGTGTGGGGATAGGTGCATACTTAGAAGGTAGGGTATCGACTGTTAAATTTAGTATTTCAATTCTTCCTATTACCTTCTCAAGATCGAGATTTAAATAAATCTCAGGTTAATTTGACATTCATTTAGCATTAAGGAGTTTCAATATCTATATTGCAAGAAAATGAAAAACTGAGAGTACTTGCTTGTCACATAAAATCGTGACTCTACCTTGTTTCCGTATTCTCATGCAAATAACTTTTGGCTAACTATCGTGCCTAGTTTAAGGATTTTTGATCTGTACTTATTTATGGGTACCAATACTTGGCATGCGGTCTCACCACCCACAGATCTGTGATTGCATCCTTATTCTCATGTTCGCAGCTATCACTGTAAAATCATGATTCTGTCATGCTCCCAATGTGTCCAGTTCTTCCAACTTCACCAAACCTCGGGTAGCGTTGTCAAGCAAGTATTAGGAACTCACTATATGATTCTTCCCAAAGTTGATCATTGCATTGATCAATTCGATCAAGAATCAAATCCTTTTAAACAATTGATTATCCCATTCAACTGATGAATTAGAGAAGGAATGAAACCTATGACAATTCCAAATTGATTTCATAGACTTTAACAACCTAGGAGATATACTGGAAAGTTAGTCACAATAGTCACATAGTGATGAGATTTTTAAAGCCATGAATAGATTCGAATTCCTTGTATTCAATCTCTGCACTGGAATTACAAAGAATTTCTTCAATTCCTCTCTAAAATGAACTTCTGAATCTCCCAATACTACTCCCTCAACTTCCTCCTCTTGATCCCCTATCACATAATTTATTTATAATCTATAAGACACTAGAATTAGATCCACTTTACAAGGCTAGGATCTGTCTTTACACAATATCTTCCCTAAGTATATCAACAAACTTAGAATTTTACAATTGCATAAGGATTCGATATCCTTTATTGAATTCTAGATTATTACGAAATTCAATTAACAGCATATAGACCCAACTATATTGCTTGTAAACATTTTTGTATTTGTTTAATAATTCTTCTAGTCTTTGGTTTCTCCTATGCTCCTACATAAAATTCAGTTACATTTAGTTATGTTTAGTTCAATTTAGTTACATCCAATTCTATTCAGTTCAGTTCAATTACATACAATTATGTTCAGTACACTTTAGTTACATTCAGTTCTATTCAGTTCAAGTCAGTTACATTTAGTTCCATTCAGTTTAGTTTAGTTCAATCATTTAACAACTCAATTAGAGGAAGTTTAGTTTATTGAATTCTAGCTTATTACGAAATTCAATTAACAGCATATAGACCCAACTCTATTGCTTGTAAACATTTTTGTATTTGTTTAATAATTCTTCTATTCTTTGGTTTCTCCTATGCTCCTACATAAAATTCAGTTACATTTAGTTATGTTTAGTTCAATTTAGTTACATCCAATTCTATTCAGTTTAGTTCAATTACATACAATTATGTTCAGTACACTTCATTACATTCAGTTCTATTCAGTTCAAGTCACTTACATTTAGTTCCATTCAGTTTAGTTTAGTTCAATCATTTAACAACTCAATTAGAGGAAGTTAACACTAGTGAATTAATGGAGGGCACATATATTCAATGTGGGAGGTAATTACAATGTGAAAACTTTGTGCCAAGTCAAGGAAAGAATGCTAGGTAATGTGTGAGGTGTGCACACATTGTATACAATGTTTATAGTTCCTAAATTCTTGCAACATTTCCCCCCTCTCATTGTATGATTAAATATGCTTGTTATTAAAGTGTTATGCACTTGTCAAGGATGAGAGAGTATTTGGAGCAACTCTATTCTCTGGTGTTGGTTAGATATTCATTATTAAGCAATTCGTAAGTTTTGTAAAATAATTCTCTTCCATTATCGATCATAATCAAAGATTGTTTGTTGGGTTTTTCATCCCCCGGATTTGGAGGGTTTTCCCATGGTACATCATGTTTCCAATGGTTTGATTAATTTGTGTTTTTGAATTGTTGATGAGATCTACATGTACTGAATTTTTTTATCAAAAATTTTTAAAGTTCAATTATATTCATATTTTCTTAAACATTAACATGGTATCAAAGTAAGGTCCTGTAAGATCTTAGTTTTGTGGAAACATTCTAAACTTATGCAGATCTTGAAGCATTGAACAAATACTAAAACAATGGAATCAATATTCATCTGACTAGAAGATTGACTTGAAGGAAGAAAAAAATTCAACACATGGAAGACGAGAGTGATCAACATTCTTGAAGGACATGATCTTAATTCCTTTGTGACCACCATGCTCTAAGAGCCAAATACAAATGCAGAAAGAACAAATTACAAGAAGAATCAAGAAAAGGAAAATAGGATCATATATGACTACGTGAAGGACAAAATCATGTCAATGATCACACTATTGAAGACAAAAAAGGACTTTTTTGACACCCTCAAATATATTTATGAGAAGAAAAACCCTACTCAAAATAGATCTTTGAAGAACAAGTTGCACACCATGAATATGGAAAGAGATGAGATAGTAGCCTCCTTCTTCACAAAGATATCTTAGGTGAAGGATCAACTTGCAAGCATTGGCATGGAGACAGATGTGGATGATCTTATACAAAGATCCATTGACAGAATCCCATTCTCATGGGATACCTTTCTTGTTGCGGTAAATGGAAGAGAATAGAAGCCTATTCGAAATACTTTGGCATGATTGCATCCAAGAAGAAGGGCACGTCCAAAACAAGATGGTGAGAACTAAGGAGGGGAATCCTTCCCTCACGGCAAGAACCAAGAAAGAGAGAAAACATTTCCCCCCCAAGAATTCTTTTTGTGCAAAGAAAAAAGAGATTCATAAAGGTTTTGACAAATCAAAGGTTTTATGTTTTTATTGTCAAATAATGGGCCACTTTGCACATGATTATCATGCAAGGAATAGAGGAGAATAAAGGCTGCATGCATCCACCGTTGTAGAAGGAGGTTATCCTTCTCAAGAGAAATCATCCAAGGAAGAGGATGATTGAAAGGAATATTTCATTTAACATGGTATCAAAGTAACGTTTTGTAAGATATTAGTTTTGTGGAAACATTCTAAACTTACGCAGATCTTGAAGCATTGATCAAGGACTGAAGCAATGGAATCAATATCTGTCTAACTGGAAGATCGACTTAAAGGAAGAAAAAAATTCAACACATGGAAGGAGAGAGTGATCACTATTGTTGAGGTGCATGATATTGATTCCTTTGTTACCACCGTGATCTAAAAGCCGACTACTAATGTAGGAAGAACAAATTACAAGAAGAATCAAGAAAAGGAAAATAGGTCATATATGACTGGGGGAAGGACAACCTCATTTCGATGATCACACTATTGAAGAAAAAAAGGAGTTTTTTGACACACTCAAAATTTTTTATGAGAAGAACGACCCTACTCAAAAGAGGTCTTTGAAGAACAAGTTGCACACAATGAAGATGGAAAGAGATGAGACAATAGCCTCCCTCTTCACAAATATATCTCAGGTGAAGGATCAACTTGCAATAATTGGTGTGGAGACAGATGTGGATGATGTTATATAAAACTTCATTAACAGAATCCCCTCCTCATGGGATACCTTTCTTTTTGCAGTAAATGGAAGAGAAAAGCAGCCTAATTTTGAAAAACTTTGGCATGATTTCATCCAAGAAGAAAGGCACATCCAAAACAAGATGGTGAGAACTAAGGAGGAAAATATTTCCCTCATGATGAGAAACAAGAAAGAGAGAAAACCTTTTTCCCCCAAGAATTTTTTTTTGTGCAAAGAAAAAAGAGATTCATAAAGGTTTTGACAAATCAAAGGTTCTATGTTTTTATTCACAAAATATGGGCCACTTTGCATAGGATTGTCATGCAAGGAATAGAGAAGAAGAAAGGTTGTATGTATCCACCAGAGTAAAAGGAGGTGATCCTTCTCAAGAGAAATCATCCAAGGAAGAGGATGATTGAAAGGAATATTTCATTTAATGTGGTATCTGAGTAAGGTTGTGTAGGATATTAGTTTTTTGGAAACATTCTAAACTTGCACAGATCTTGAAGCATTGATCAAAGACTGAAGCAATGGAATCAATATCCATCTGACTGGAAGATCAACTTGAAGGAAGGAAAAACTTCAACACATGGAAGGTGAGAGTGATCAACATTCTTGAAGCGCGTGATATTGATTCCTTTGTGACCACCATGATCTAAGAGTCGACTACAAATTTAGGAAGAACAAATTACAAGAAGAATCAAGAAAAGGAAAAGAGGATCATATATGATTATGTGAAGGACAGTGTCATGTCGATGATCACACTATTGAAGACAAAAAATGAGTTTTTTGACACACTCAAAAATATTTATGAGAAGAAGGACCCTACTCAAAAGAGGTCTTTGAAGAACAATTTGTGCACCATGAAGATGGAAAGAGATGAGATAGTAGCCTCCTTCTACACAAATATATCTCAGGTGAAGGATCAACTTGCAAGAATTGGTGTGGAGACGGATGTGGATGATCTTATACAAAGCTCCATTAACAGAATCCTCTCCTCATGGTATACCTTTCTTGTTGCGGTAAATGGAAGATAATAGAAGCCTAATTTAGAAATACTTCAGAATGATTTCATCCAAGAAGAAGGGAACATCCAAAACATGATGGTGAGAACTAAGGAGGAGAATCTTTCCCTCGCGGAAAGAACCAAGAAATAGAGAAAACCTTTTTCCCCCAAGAATTCTTTTTGTGCAAAGGAAAAAGATATTCATAAAGGTTTTGACAAGTCAAAAGTTATTTGTTTTTATTGTCAAAATATGGGCCACTTTGCACATGATTGTTGTGCAAGAAATAGAGGAGAAGAAAGGATGCATGCATCCACTGCTGTAGAAGGAGGTGATCCTTCTCAAGAGAAATCATCCAAGGAAGAGGATGATTGAAAGGAATATTTAATTTAATGAAGAAGATAATTTTATCTTGGTTTCATGGGATCCTTATTCCCATGAAAAGACACACCTTCTAGTACATTCATTGAGTTTTTTCTCTTTGCAGTGTTTAAAGTTGCAGTGAATAAAGATGGACTCTACCTATCTCCGAAAGGGTGCAAAGATAAAGAGGGAGCCCACACAAACAATAAAGATGAGTACCTTACATTTTTTATATGCTATTATAAATCATATCTAAATGTTTTTTATGTTTCATGAATATCATATAGATTTGTATCCCCGGACTTGGAATTGTCTTTAGCAAATACATTGTTTTTTCTGTCTTTATTGGCATGTTATCAATATTAGGAGTCCATATTTTGCGAGATGATATAGGATTGATATAATACTTGCATAGGACTGATATATACTAATATAGGACTGATATAAGGCTGAAAATATCCTTCATAAGATCCTATGCATGACTGCTTCATAAGTTGTGAACATAAGACTACATGATTGACCAAATAGAGGGCTACATGCTTACCTCATGTGATGTGAAAATGGGGCTGTATATTTATTTCATAAAAATGAAAATTTTGGACTGATATAGGAATTGACATCAGTACATAATATTATAATTATTTATATTAAGCCGATTGGTCAATATCTATACATAGCTATGTAAATCATTATCAATATATTGAGAGTATTTCATGTGAAAAAAATTCATTAGTATGAAATGTTCTAACCATTAGAATAATTTGTCTTGTAAGTAAAATTTATATTCCCTTACCTACATGTAAAGAAGGACATGGATGTGAAGTCATTTCAATGGCTGATCATGAAAGAGAATAGTTCGGGAGGTTCCTATCCCTGTTGGGAAGAAGACATAATAGATGGATTAATTATATTATGATAGATGTGAATACTCTTGAAGGTATTCTATATTATTTAAATTCATGTGTCAAATAAGAGATTAAAATATAGATGAGAATAAGGCTCTATGATGGAGGATCCATATTATGTTTCTGCATTCACATGGTGAGAGGTATTAGCTAGACTCGCTAGCACCTGAAGAACTAGCAGAACTAGTTGATGTACCTCCTATAAAAAGGAGACCTGCATGATGCTCACAATTTAGAAGGAGTCTAAGAATAGTATTCAATAATATCATTATGATTCATATGATTAGAGGTGTAGTAGTCACTAGATAAGATTTTTCTTAGTTAAGGAAAATGTGTAGCAGAGATCCTGAAGAATCTTATGATGATGGATTAGAATTCCATGGCCATATATATGAATAGAAATCTGAAGTTTATATCATATTTGGAAGATCTCAAAAGTAGTTGAGATGAGCCTCAATTAGTCACAAGTCCCAAGATAGGCCATGTGATTTATAGTCTGTACATAGGAATGCACATAACCTGTGTTGTGGTGCCTACTTGGTACAAGTGTATATGAACTTAGATATGTATCGAACAATCAAGTAAAGATTAATAGATATATGAAACCTAACTAGTATAGTGATCAATGAAGGGTCACATATGTTTCTCTAGATAGAGCATGTTGAGAAACAATCAATATTTATGAGGTTCGTAGTCAATTATATCTATGACATGGTACATATCCACAAATGAGCAACATTTCCATCATTCTTACTAAGCCTCTCCCAAAGAAAATATTTCTATAGTACATAAAAACTCCTCTAGTTGAAGAGGGAGTAGTGATGTGTTTTCACAGGAAGTAGCAGATAAAGTCCCCATCAGTTAGTCATGGTACATGACTAAGGAAACTAAGGGTTGTGATACCTTGTGGAGAGAATCCACATGAACATAGACATGGTCAAAGTCTCAGAGACTATTGATAGTCAAGAATATTTATATTCTGGATAGTCAAAGAATAGTTAAACCTCTCAGAGAGGACGGTTGGGGTCCTACAGTATAAAGAGAAGGATCACTGAGAAAGTGATCAGGCCTTTTCATAGAGTATGGAAATCTCAAAGAGAACTTCTCCAGATAGAAAGATATTCAACAAGTTAATAAATGTTGAATAGTGAAAGAAAATATAAGACTTTATTTCTACATGACATTACACATTTGTTGTATAATGTTATATATGATGGATTTAAAATCCATGGTTTCTAGTTTTGAGAAAATTTATTCTGGATTGGATTGAGATGATGCTACTATGTGTAAGTAGTTGGTTGGCCTTTGAGCATACATGTTGTATTTTATGCTTACTACTAAGAATATGTTTGAGTACCTATGAGGTAAATTAGAATAGGATATTTATTGTATTTGATACATGGTATACATATTATATGATTTTGCTATCCAACTATTGTTTTAGCTTGAGATAAGCAATGTAATTTGCGGCTAGTACTATAAAATCTAATTGTATTGTGGCTACTACTATAGAATCAATATGTATTCTAGAGAGTACTACAAAAGAAAAATGTGTTTTGTGGATAGTATTACATGCTAAAGAGTAGTGTATCTTGGGAAGCTACCTACTAGGGTGAAAGACTTGAGCCTACAGTTATTAGGTGTTAATAGTCAATCCTTCTGAAAAACCTTATATGTGTGTTATGATAAAACACATTGAGATGAAGTTTTACTTCATTGAAGTCACGGTCATATAAAATGAATTCTAGAACATAGCTATTTATGAGAATACTACAAATTTGTGACAAGATGATGCCAGTGATGAAGTTGGGTTACTTTCGAGATAAGCTTGGTATGGAAGGAAATTCTTGATAAAGCAAAGAATGTCTCCCTCACTGAGAGGGAGTGTTAAAAGATTCATTCTCCATGACACTTGTGTTGTATCAAGTCTGAAACTTATGTTTTATTAAGTTCAGAAACCTCTCCATGAGAGTAGTGTTGTATCAAGTCTGGAACTTATGGTGTATTAAGTTCATCAACTTATGTTGTTTTAAGTTAAGAGATTGTGTTGTATCAAGATAGAATGTTGAGGTCATGACATATACCTGTATTAAGTTTAGGATTATTGTGTTGTTTCAAGGTTGCATACTTGTTTTGTATCAAGTCTGTACTTGTGTTGGATCAAGTCAAATGATTCTCATAGGTGGTACCCTATGAGATGGTTCTCCTTAAATGTAGATGGTCTTGTGTTGTATCAAGACCATAGGACTTGTGTTTTATCAAATCATCAATATCTAATATGTGATGTATCACTAGTCATGGTATCCAAGTTCTATAAGTCTCCTTTAAGGATTATCTACCCTAGAGTAATTTACTTTAGCATATGACTATATGACCTAGGGTAATACATATGATCATAGGTTGGGAAAAAATATTATGAGTCTAATATGATAAAGATGATTAATTAATTAAACACGCATGGACCATGCAGAACTAATTAATGATAAATGAGATGAGCACATAGGTAGAGTTCATTCAAATTTCCCATGTATACCTCCAAGTTAATAGAAATTAATAAGACATCAATTGATTCTTAGTTGTGATAAACAACTTTCAGTTAATTAAGGAATCAACTCCTTAATTTATGCAAAGTAGTTTTGAAGATGAAACATATGGTGAAGCACTAGTTACATTAAGTTCTGTTCAGTTCATTTCATTTACATTCAATTATGTTCAGTTCAATTCAGCTACATTCAGTTCAATTCAGTTACATTCATCTCTATTCATTTTAGTTTAGTTATATTCAGTTCAATTCAGTTACATTCAGATCCATTCAATTTAGTTCAATTCAATGAGTTAACAACTCAGTTAGAGGTAGTTAACATAAGTGAATTAATGGAGGGTGTATATATTCAATGTGGGAGGTAATTACGAGGTGACAACTTGGAACCAAGCCAGAGAAGGTGCATTAGATAATGTGTGAGGTGTGGACACAATGTCTACAGTGTTTATAGTTCCTAAAGGTATGCAACCATTTTTCTCCTCTCCTTGTATGACTGAATAAGATTGTTATTAAAGTTCTATGCACTTGGCAAGGCTGAGACAATATTCTGAGTAACTCTATTCTCTAATGATTCTTAGATATCCATTATTAATTAATATGCAAGTGTTGTAAACTTATTCTCTGCCACTATCGATCATACTCAAATATTGTTTGTTGGGTTTTTCATCATTCGGATTTGGAGGGTTTTCCTAGGGTACATCATGTGTCTAATGGTTTGATTAATTTGTGTGTTTGAACTCTTGATAAGATCTACTTGTATTGAATTTGTTTACCAATTTTTTTTTAAAGTTCATATATCTTCATATTTTGTCAAACATTAACGTTGAATTCTCAAAATTAGTTTAGACAAACCATTAAAAACTTTAATACCTTTTTCCAAAATAAAATTAATTGGAATGAATATAAAATTTAAATACAATGTTACACCCTTTTACAATATTATAATTTTTTAACACCAAAAAATGTTCAATTAGCTCTCTATGGTCCAAACCAAAATTATACACCATAATCCCACCAATATTTCCTCCATTTTGACCTTCACAACTAAAATTCCACCAAAAATGGTTCGAAACATTATTATTCCTTCCCCCATAACTACAAGGAAGTGGAGCATTTATTGTGACATATCCCCACTCTCTCCAAAAAGGACCAGAAAAACCTAAAATCAGAATGGTTCAAAAACCATGCACAATAAAATATCATGGGTCATTACCATGGGTCAGAAAACCTTGGATCACCCTATAAATACATTATGAAGGTAACCCCACAAACATTACTTGATTCCTTAACTTTCTAACTTTTCATCAAATTCCCTCTTTTTATCCATCACATCCTTTAGCCACACTATCCTACGTTGCACATTGATTTCTCCCCATGCAATATTTAATCCCTTCCCTGGTGAAAACCCTTTGTTGAAGAACACATGGAGATCGGGATCATGGGAATCCTATGGACCACTTCCTCAAACGACTGTAGTGGCCCATTTTAAAGGTATATTTTATTTTATTGCATTAGTTAGATAACATTATTATTGTTGTTATTGCTTATTATTGCAAGTCGAGGTTGAGAAATCCCTCTCACCATGAACTCTACCCTATGATCTGGATTATATAGGGTAGGCGATTTTGGATGTAGTAGGGGATAAATACCCACCACAGTTTTGGCGACTCAATTGTCTCAATCCCCCTGGATATTTTTTTTGTAGGTGTTTCTACTTGTTTGTTCTACTTGGGTACCTTCATCCGTCACAGATCTGACCCCCTTGAGGCAGATCCAAATCAGGCTTATCATAGAGCCTACTCCCCGTGGGCCCAAACCGACAATTTTTCCTTAAAAAAATCCTTAGTTACAGCCGGATCACACATATCTGGTAAAACGTTGTGACCTAGGTTGCACCTTTTTTCTCGATACGAGCGACCTAAGTCAAAAAAATTTCCCCGATAAGTGTGACCTAGACCAAAACTCCATATCACACTTTTCTAAGCTTTCGAAGTGATTCTGGTCGATAATGCGACCCATTGTGACCTGTCGCACAAAAAACCTTTCTTTGTGTGACTTGAGTCTTTTTGCTGATTTTTTATCTCGATCACGACTGTTTTATAGTTTGGTGCGACCCCGATCTCACATGTTCCACTGATTGGTGTAACCTGCATTTTTTTCAGTCTTTTTTGGTGTTTGAGACCCTTTTCCAGACCCCTTATCTGTGTTCTTCCCTTTCCCGATTGTTTCCTTCCAAATATGATCACTTACAACCTCCCAGTTTGTTTTTTTGTCCTATTTCCCTTGTACATGAGCCCCCTTAGTTGAGCTTGGTTGTTGAGACCTTCTGTGTGTTTCCTACAACCCGTTAAGTTCCTTATGCACTTATTTACTTGTGTACATTTTATTTCTGGAATAATTAGTTGTTATAAAATTTTTTGATTATCATTTACTATTATTTGTTTTTCTACATTTATGTATCGACAGTGAGACCGCTCAGTATTAGACATTACACATCAATTGTTCACACATTTCACACCCTAAAAATAAATGCTTGGTTCATGACCCCAAGCTGAGCCTAAAATTTAACTTAACTCTACCAACATTGTAACCTCATTTGAGGACCAAAACAATATTGTAGTTAAGTTAGGTGTCACGTCCCCATCCCTCCGACCGGCGAAGAGAACGCGACTACATGGCGTTAACCATCTGGGCTAAGAGCCCCATGAACATGTGAATTCATCAAAAATGCTAAAACAGAATGATGAAGCAAATGTATTAAACTAGAACATGCACACATGAACATTTATCATGCACAGATGTAATTGTTAATCATACACAGCTACAATTATTTATCAGGCACATCGGAATCAAAATACATTTATACAAGCATTCATTCAACATGTCCATCATAATCATTAACAGTAAATATAGTTGCGGAAGTAGAAATGGATAAGAGCACTTATCTTATGAATAACTCGATCTGCAACCAGCTACGTCGCTGCAACGTTCCACCCAACCATAGGCCAGCGTGCTCCTTAATCTCTCAGCAGTGCTGCCACCCCCAAGCTGGGCATGATTCTCCAAGGAATAAGGGAACTAGTAGGCTTACACATAGCCAAGGATACACAAAACATAGCCAAGCCAACACAGTTGGGTTTATCAGGCCATCCAGGAGTTGGGAAAGGCTAAATGATAAACTGGTGGGCTCATTACAGAGCCAAGAACACCTACACCAGAACTAGCCTGGCTTCTAACAAACCCACACACACCCAACACAAGGAATCAGTCCCTTCTCTGCTACACAGTCCCTCAGGACCTGCATTCCCTTCCAGTGCTATTCAGGGGTTGTGGAGAAGAAAGCCATCCCTCTAGCTCTGTCTGTGTAGTTTCCAGCCACCAGGTTTATCAAGCAAACCAAGCCCCCTTCCCTTCTCCCTACACAGTCCGAAGACCAACCATTGTGTTAACACCATTATTTAGCAGAGAGCAAAAAGACCATGGTGAGGGGAAAATAATTGTCATTCATTATACTTTGGTTAATTTTTATGGTATGAGGATAGCGCAAGATGCAAAAAGCGAGGAATTATCAAAAGATCCTATGGTACAAAGCGGAAAGAAGAGGATCAACGGCCTATACTGTGTCCGCCCTTTAAAGATGCGAGGAGAATAAGCGTATGCTGGCGGCAAATGTGATGTATGGATCAACGGTCATTAATCCATCCGGATGAGATCCACGGTTTGTATAAGCTCCACTTTGTAAACATGTGTGGTAGATAAAACCATGAAGCTCCACGGAATTTGATACGTACCACTTGATCTAACGGTGGAAAAATAAAGGTAGATTACATCGACGGCTGTGGATGATTCCGGAGTGGTAACTTGCACGATGGATATGATCTGGACACCTGGCGGAATGAGGTATGTAGTGTTTGATCCGATGGTTGAAAACTAAAGACGGAATAGATCAACGGTCACGAATAGATCTGGAGCAGGAAAGTGCGTGGCAGATAAAAGTGAAGAGCGGTTGCGGAATATAAACCGCTGTCCACGTGGCAAATTGTGGTTCAATCCGGAGACGAAAATGGTTTCATGTAAACCGCCAAAGGAATGTTCCGGAGTGGGGTCCTATAAAAGGGAATTTGACTTGTCTCGTGGTTATTTTATTGGCATCGGACGGGTGAAAAAGACCTGTAGCTTCGTCAAACTTCGATTGTCAGTGTCAAGCACACGCCGCTACAGTTGACAGGTAAGGCTTAAACACCTATAATTTGTTCATCTGAATTGCTATTGTCAACTAGATTATGGACCAGGGGAAGGAACTGCAAGGGTCTGGTCATGTTGTAGATGATAGGGAAGATTATCTAGTGGACAGAGATAGAGGCGTGTGCGACCCCTTTCTGTCTATAGGAAGCATGTCTGTCAATAAGGAAAGGTTATAGCACTATAACTCACAAGGAAATGATGTCTTGAATGTCTGTAAATCCTTTTTGTACTATTTTTCCATTGAACAAACCCTCCATTTTCCAGAATTCACGGAATGGTGTGCTGTGAATTACTCCCCTTCTCAGAGAATCATTGTAAGCCAATCTACATCTCGAATCCTCTGTAAAGTCAGCGCCCAAGTTATCCGCAAAAATCTCAATTTGCCTGACAGTTACCCTGACCAACATGAACCTGTGAATGAGTTAATCCTTGCTGAATTGTTCAAGAAGTGTGAAACTGAAACACGTTGCCAATTCCTATCCAATATTTTGAAAGAAGGTCAATCTTTAGATGGTTTTTTCTTACCTTACCCTGTGCATATTTTTAAAAGTGAAGTCCAATTATTAGTATCTCTGGTCTATCAAATATTTGGTCTTGATGATGATTGTCGCGTGAGTGATGTCATCCTTGGTTTTTTATTAAAAATAAGTTCCTTAGGTTCTGAATCCCAATCGGTCCCAGTATTTAGTCTAGATGAGTACTTAGCGGAAGAAATTCATCTTTAGCGAAGTGAATTTCCAAAAGTTAGGTTTTTTAAATTTCAAACTTACCTGTTGAACATGCTGCTATGTTCAAATGTCACTGAGTTACAATTTTTGAGTACTATTTTCTCCTCTGATTTGCCTAAGCAAATCAATATGTTTGAATTTGCTAATTTGATCATGTCTGAGATGTACAAAATGTTGTTTGATGAAGAATTGCCCCATGTACTAGACGAGATGAAATGTCTAATGCAGTCCTCACCCAAGGACCGAGTTGGAGACTGGTTCTTGCACAAAGATTCCACTATTTTAAGAGTATACGGATTTATCAGGCAGCCTTATAAGCTACCCGCTTTTATGACCTCGAGAATTTTTGCTTTGGAATTCATGAGGCAGAGGTTACAGTCTGGGGAAGAGCATTTTGGAGCTTTTCAAAAGTCTTCAAATATTAAATTTCCCCTCAAGGTTGGCTGTTTCATTTTTAAAAGTAAAGGTGCCTTGTTTTTTATTGAGAAGTTGTTGGTAGGCATGGATTTCAAAAAAGAACCAAAGATAAATTATGATCCCCACCATGTAATCTCCTTGAGGAAACAGGCCAACAAAAACAAACCGTTTGATCACCAGTCAATTGAAGGTTTGGCTGAAACAACTAATTTGTTGCAGTTTAGAGAGACTCCTAGGTTTGACGAAGACACAAGTAGTATTGTAATCAAGAGAAGTCTTTCTGAGGTCGAGAGCATGGAATTAGATGAAAACAGATCACATAAAAAATCCAAGCTGTCTCAAGGTGGTGGAATTTCAAGTGAAGAAATTTCTGATGATTTCAAGAAAGTTTCCCTAGTCCCAACGAAGGCTATACAAATAAATCAGTTTTCATTTAAAAGTGTAGATGGTTCAGAGTCAAGTTCAACCTTCAAGTCAAAAGAGGAGATCAAGGCTAGTTATATGGAGAAAAGAAAACAGTCTCTGGAAGAGACAAGAAGTTTGCTTCCGCGAGTAAGAAATTTAAACAATCCAAAAACTTCTTTGATCTCTGCCAGAGATGCCTAAAGAAATACCTTCAAGTTAGCCATGGTGAATGACAAAAAGATGTCTGAGATGGAAATTCGGTTGGATAAAATCAGTGTACCGGACAAAATACAGCTTCACAAGCAAACTAGTGACATTCTTTATTCAGACCTTTTACAAGCTATGATGAGAGTAAACAAATTACAAATTTTGGTAGATAAATTAGAAATTCAATTGAAGCATGAAAGAATTGAAAATAAGGCCAATACCATTCAGATTAAGAAACTACAAACAGATATTGTCAGTTCAGGTAATGAGAAAGATAACACCGAGGCGGTCAGAAGAATGCTAGAAGAAAAGGACAATGCACTCCAAGTCTTAAAGAAAAAATTGAAGATCCCGGGCAGCGAACATGTTCATTCTTCCGAGTTATTGGTCCTACAAGAAGAGAAAGATAAGGTGTAGCAAGAGATGATGGAACATAAAGGAAAAGCTGTCGAGCTGCAAGAAGAAAAATACAGATGGGAAGCCGAGAGGAGTGAACTGATATCTCAAATTGCTTTGCTGAAAAAGGACCAGAATGAGGAAAAGGAGATCATGGAGGAGTTGATGAGTCAGACACCTATTGATGAAGACTTATCTATTGTGAATATTGACAAACCATTGGATGAATTCTCTACAGATGAATTGTCAATCCCTATGTCCCAGGTCAGCTTAAAAGAGGAAGAAATCAAAGAATTAAAAGCAGAGAATGAAAAGATCAAGTCTGAATTGGCCAAAGCAAATGAAAATAAAAATAAAATACTGCAAGAGAAGAATCAGTTGCAGAAAAAATTCAATGAACTTAAAGAAAAACACATCGGGAAAGGCCCTCTCCAAGGGGAAAGCACATCATCTAGGACACCTTGTCTATAGAGATTACCAAATTCCGGAACCATCTGAACTATATTGATTATCTATTCATTTTGATCAACTTGGCCCACCAAAGACTAAAGTTAATGAATGAACACATGGAAAAAAGGCCCCTTACGACAGCCCAGAACACATTGAATTTTTTAAATTCATTGACATATTAGAAATTACATGACATGGGAATAAGGATAGGATATCAATAGTGCTATGGGCTAAGAAGTTCATCCACAAGCATCATTTAATGAAGATTGTCCAAGACAGAGCGGATGAAATGGTTTCTCAAGTTAATAACTTCAAGCAGGTTTTCAAAGAGGTATTTGAGGACGTCCTACCTTCCTTTTCGGACGAGGAGGGATGGTTTTTTTCTCAGGAGCATTATCACAGCTTGTTAGCTCAGAGCCGCATGGACCACTTTAAATTTGATGATTTGGAAAAGGGCCTAACAGGAAAAGCTATTGTGGACAAATTGACAGAGGATTTTGAAAATTTTCAAATGTTCCTAATGATCAGGTAGGATTGCCCAAGGTGTCATATGAAGCGTACATGGAGCTAGAAGTGTCCATTCGAGAAATGATGGAATGTGATATCCCAATCTTAGAGCAATGGAAGGCCGTGGAAAGGTTCGGGAAGACAAAATACATCCTTCATTCATAGAGACAGGTGTTACGCGCCAAGGAGCTGACTAGACGAAGACATGTTATCAAGTCAATTTTAACTTAATGATTTGTTAGGATTAAAGATGTAGTTTATTCCTAAGAGTTAGGAATTCAGTTACAAGACTTTAATTAAGCTGATCATTTAGTTATGAATCTTCTTGGAAGATCAAATTATTTTATCTATATATTTTCATCTATTTTATGAGATGGGGGTTGGAACCCGTCCTGTTGTTGAGAAGTTTTGGAAAACATATATTTTTGAAGAAAAAAGTTGAATGTGAATGAATTATTAGATATTCATGCATCATTTATATTACAGTCTGTGCTTCTCTTTCTCTGTGATTGTTTTTTCCAGTTTTGCACTCCATTCTATTTCCTTCATATTTGAAATATAGTGTTGAATGATTAAAACTCATGCTGGCCGTGCTTTGATTATTGTTTCAAATATTTTATGAATCCTTCTGCTAAAGTTGATATAGAGTTTGTCACATGATGCTCTGTATTGATGGACTGTACTCTTTTCTTCCATTCCAAATGAATCAATGAATGACTATGATTAAATGGTTACCTTGCCTTTGATAAATTCTTGAATGTGCGATTTTGTGATATTTTTATCTATATGTGACTCCATGCCCAATGGTTCTGTGTATTGTTTCGACTACCTTTAATAATCTTTGAGTGTTGACATATATTTCTGGCCTTGTTAAATCTGTATTTGAGAGATCCCTCTCTAGAAAGGAAAGCCGGTTTCTTTCTAAAAGCGGTTTTGTTGTTACTCTTGGGATTTACCTTTCACAACCTTGGGTACATTCTGAGTGCTAACAAATTGGCGGCGTTGCCGGGGACGAAAGTGCATATCTGCCCTGGGAGAACGACAAGTTTGAAGAAATATTTATGTGGGCAAACGGGAATTTTATCAGCGGAATAAGTTGTATATTTGCCCTGGCGACTCCATTGTGAATCTTGTTCAAAACTTAAGGATTCATTCTGGCTTCGAGAATGCACACACGAGGTAACTCTGATACCGAAGTCTTGAGAAGTTTTGAAGACCCAGAAAAGCTATTTAAAAGAAAAAATAAAGAAAGGCTAGATTTTCCTTTGTTTGCTACATCATCATCTCAAGATTCTCATATTGATCCAAAATGGGAAGTTAACATTGGAAAAAATTTGTTGAAAACCAAATCTGAGTCTGACCTTAAGAATACTGAGTTTAATCCCCGTAGGTTAGAATATTACTTGTTGGATTCCCTGTGGAGAGATTTGCAACAAACCACAAAGGCTGAAACATTTACCTCTCAGAATACTCAAACCTCTTCAGTCCCTACGAATCCACCTAGACCAATGGCAGCTAGATTTTCTCCCCTGCGTTTTCCTGCTGTGTTACATGATCTTCCTCTGAATTATTCACAAAGAATTTCCTTTTTTGATGGAGAAGGTGACATAACCGTAAAACAACATGTTTCCAAGTTTGAAGATTTCATTGACTTGGAAGAAGTTGATTTCCCAGATGTCAAAATGTGATTATTTGCCCAGAGTTTGTCAGGTGAAGCAAAGAAGTGGTTTAAAGATTTGCCAAATGGGTCTATAGTGAATTTTCAAGCCTTTCAGAATGCATTTTTAGATAGATGGGATGATAAACAGAACCCTTTGCAGCTTTTATCTCAATATAACAGTGTCAATAAAGGAGGTTTCGAATCTGTTCATGAATTCTCTAGCAGATTTATGAGGGTTTACAATTCCATCCCGGATGATATAAAACCTTCTGCAGCCGCAGCAAAATTGCACTATGCTGGGGCTTTTGATAATGAATTTGCATTTTCATTAAGAGAAATAAAATCAGCAACTCTTGCTGCTATGTTTACAGATTCTCTAGAAGTAGAAGCAAACTTGATGGCAAGTGGAAAGATGAAACATAGAGATATTGATAGAAGGAAAAAAGAAGATAATTTGCCTTCTACATCTTCTTCTACAAATGATGTCAAATTTGAAATGATGTTGAAAACCATGGAAAAGTTGATGGATAGATTAACTATGGATAATAGAGGATTCAATAGAGAACAAGCTGAGCCTCAGATCAGGAATCCTAATTTTAGAAGACCGAATCCTCCGCCCCCCCCCAAAAAAACTGGCAGAGAGATATAAGGAATCCAAGAAATCAGGAGGAACAGCCAATTCGTCCACCTTTTCCTAAAAATTATGTGGCTGATGAAGAATATCCAGCTGAAAATGAGATTCACCTTTTTGGAGAGCAGGATTCAGAGATCTATCTTACTGAAGAGGAGCATAACTTGTTCGAGCAAGAGGGAAGAAATGAAGAATTTGAAAGGGAGAACTTACATGCTATGGATGATGTGCAGAGGAAAATCAGGTTGAGGAACAGGGATGTCCTCATAAATAAAGGGAAGGCGAACCCAAATCAGCCTTCTACTAGTTCTTTGAATGTAGAAAAGGGAAAAGAACTACAAAAATACTCTTTTGTAAATAAAGAGGTTGAAAATGGTGTACAAAAAGATAAAATAACAAAACAGGTGACTCCGGTTGATGTGGAAAGAATTAGTTCTGGTTTTAATTTACAAAATGAACTTTCAAAGCTAAATATTTATGTTTTATTTAATGAGTTATTGAGAAATACTGAATACAGGGATACTATCACAAAAATGGTCAAAAATCAAGGGGAATGACAGTCTGACATTTTAGAATTGAATGATGATAATCCCGCTATTTCATTTGGATCAAAAGTTGAAAATTTAGAAGGGGAGGAAGTTCCTTCTTTCTATTTAAGTCTAAATGTACATGATAAAGTGGTCCATAATGCTATGCTGGACTCAGGGGCATCGCATAATTTAATGCCTAAGGGAGTGGTAGAAAGTCTGGGATTGGAGGTAACAAGACCTTATAAAGATCTGTATTCTTTTGATTCTAAAAGAGTAAAATGCCTTGGATTGATTAAAGACATGGTGGTAACCCTAAATAAATTGCCTTCTAAAACTATAGTTATGGATGTGGTAGTGGCAGATATCCCACCAAAGTTCGGGGTATTGCTGTCAAGGTCCTGAACTTCCAAATTGAAAGGAAGTTTGCAGATGGATATGTCGTATGCCACGATTCTTGGTCAAGATGGGAACATAATACTATATAGTGAAAAGAGAACTCCATACATAGTAAGCAATCAAGAAAAACCTGAAATTCATCACATTTATGCTGTTGATACTGATTTGGGGTCCTCCATTTTCTTCAATGATGTTGTTCCACATGATGTAGAGGAGGCTTTGCAGAAGAAGTCTGAAGAGAATAAGGAAAAGGAAGTGATATAATAGAATGCTTTGGAAGCGAAGCAAAAAAGAGAAGGACAGTGGATTATGTACTTTGATGGGTCTGCTGCGAAAGTAGGTGCTGGAGCCGGTGTGTACATAATTTCACCTATTCAAGATTTCAAAGCCTTGTCATACAAACTGACATTTGAATGTACAAATAATGTGGCAGAATATGAAGCTCTATTATTGGGATTACATGCTTTAAAAGAATTAGGAGCTCAAAAAATAAGGATTTTAGGAGATTCTGAGTTGGTGATAAACCAAATAAATGAAAGTTATCAAACCAGGCATCCTCGTATGAGGGCTTATAGAAATGAAGTATGGGACATGCTTGGTAACTTCTTTTTGGAACATACAATTTAGGTGATTCCTAGACATGAAAATTTGGTAGCTGATTCTTTAGCTATGGCCGCTGGGAAATTTGAAACCCCTATTGCTGGTCAGAGGGAATACCAAGTGGAAATTGTGAATAGACCGTCTATTCCTGATAACTCTAAATATTGGCAGGTGTTCGAAGATGATATGCAGATCAGGAGATTCCTGGAACTTTCAGAAGAATTTGTGAATACTCCTATTGACACCAAGAATTACAATGACGAGAGTACTCAAGATGATGAACAAGTTGAGGAGGAAGGGAATAGCATTGAAAATTTGAAAAGGACCTTAGGAGGTAAGGATATCATCCAGTTGAAAAAAAATTTCATACCAAGAGGACTAATCCCTTTAGAAAATCTTTTTGATCAGAATGATGTGGCTAAAAATCCAAAGGTGAAGCCTGTTGATAATGCTATCGAAGACAAAAATATTGGTACCAAAGAAAATCCTAAGATTGTAAAGTTGTCCAGGAAATTACCTGAAAAAGAAAAAGAAGAGTATGTGAAATTAATGAAAAAATATACAGATGTCTTTGCTTGGAGTTATGAGGATCTCAAAGAGTATGATACCTCTATCATACAACATACCATTCCTATAAAGCTTGGGGAGAGACCTTTTAAACAGAAGCTCAGAAGAATAAATCCCAAGCTGCTGCCTATTATTGAGAAAGAAATCAAGAAGCTATTTGATGCCAAGATCATTGTAACATTGAGGTTTTCAAAATGGGTTGCAAACTTGGTTCCAGTTAGGAAAAAGAACGGAGAGATAAGATTGTGCATAGATTTCCGCAATTTGAATAAATTTTCCATGAAGGATAACTATCCTCTACCAAAGATGGATCATATACTGTAGCAAGTGGTGGGAGCTGAAAGAATTTCAATGCTGGATGGTTTTTCTGGGTATAATCAGATCAAGGTGTTACTTGAAGATCAGGATAAAACTACCTTTACTACACCTTGGGGCACTTTTATGTATGCAAAGATGCCTTTTGGTTTGATGAATGCAGGGGCCACTTTCCAGCGAGCTATGGACATCGCTTTTGCAGGAGAAATTGGAAAGTTTGTAGTGATATACATGGATGATATCACAGTCTACTCAAAGTCTGACAGAGAGCATCTGCGTCATTTGGAGAAAGTGTTCATGAAATGTAGGAAGTTTGGTATATCGTTGAATCCAAAGAAATCCAACTTTGCACTAGAAGAAGGAAAGTTGTTGGGACATATAATATCGAAAGATGGAATAAAAATTGATCCTAAGAGGGTGAGTGAAATTTTGAAAGTGGGTGAACCCAGGAGCAAAAGGGAGATACAATCATTCTTGGGGCAGGTAAATTTCTTGAGAAGGTTTGTCCCGAGTTTTGCTGAAATCTTAATGAATATCACAAATATGTTGAAGAAAGGTCATGAGATAAAGTGGAATGTTGAAGCTAGAAAGTCCTTTTGGGAAATTAAAAAAGCAATATCAGAGGCTCCTTTGTTGGTAATCCCATATTTTACCAAAGACTTCTCAGTATTTTCATATGCTTCAGAATATACTATAGCTACAGTTCTGTTACAGAAAAATGATGAGAATTTGGAACAGCCCATAGCATTTTTTAGCAAAATGTTAAGGGATGGAGAATTGAAATATGATATTATGGAAAAACAAGCTTATGCCTTAGTCAAAGCACTGAAGGATTTCAGAGTGTATATCCTGCACTCACATATAATTGCACATGTTCCATCTGCTGCTGTAAAGGGAATCCTGACACAACTAGATCCAGAAGGTAGAAGAGCAAAATTGATTGCTACATTATTGGAATATGATATCGAAATAAAACCCACCAAGTTGATTAAAGTACAAGGATTAGCCAAAATGATGGCTAATTCAAATTGTGAAGCTTTGCAAATTAATTTGTTATCTCATCAAGCTAATCAGTTGGATACAAAAGTGGAAGTAATGGATAATTTCGTGACTTCTCCATGGTATTCTGATATTGTATATGTCCTTCGAAATTTGCAAGCACCGAAGGGGTTGAGTACGTCAAGAGCCCGGTCCATAAAGTTAAAAGCTACTAGATTTTGCATTCTAAATCGATATCTCTATTGGAAAGACCCCGGAGGAGTGTTGCTGAATTGTCTTTTGGAAAATTAAGCTCAGCATACAGTTAAAGAATTTCATAAGGGAGATTGTGGGGGACATCATTCTTGGAAAGTGACGGCAAACAAAATTTTAAGAGCAGGCTATTATTGTCCTACATTATTTTCAGATGTGTATAAAGAAACTAGCAAGTGTCATCAATGCCATATTTTTGACGGTAAGAGAAAGGTACTTCCTCTCCCTTTGAATCCAATTACAATAGAAGCTCCTTTCCAGCAGTGGGGTTTGGATTTTATTGGTGAAATAAACCCCAACTCCTCAGGACAACACAAGTGGATTCTGACGGCTACGGATTATTTTACAAAATGGATTGAAGCTATCCCCACTAGAAGAGCCACGGAGAATGTAATCATGGATTTCCTTGAGAAAAATATATTGGCTCATTTCGGGTGCCCCAAAAGAATGGTAACAGACAATGCAGCTGCATTCAAATCCAAAAAAATGATCGATTTCTGTCACAAGTATCATATAAGCCTCAACCATTCAACTGCCTATTATCCACAGGGAAATGGGTTAGCTGAATCTTCGAATAAAAGCCTAGTAAGGATCATTAGGAAGCTGTTGGAAGATAATAAAAGGTCCTGGCACACCAAGCTCAAGTATGCTCTATGGGCTAACAGAATTAGTACCAAAAGGGTGATTGACATGTCTCCTTTCCAACTGGTGTACGGGACTGAAGTCATTTTTCCAGCATCATTGGGTGTTCCGGTTATGAGATATTTCCAAGGTCAGCAAGAAGAACCTAATCATATGCAAAGGAGGATAAACGAGATTATTAAGCTAGATGAGCAAAGGAATAAGGCTTATGACAAGGTGCAGTCACATCAAGAAAAAATGAAAAATACTTTTGACAGAAGAATCAAAGAAGAGCAGTTTTAGATTGATGATTTGGTCCTAAAGTGGGATGCTCCTAACAAAGACAAACACGGGAAATTTGACCATATGTGGGTAGGTCCTTATGTTGTTGCTGGATATAGAGGGCAACACGCATTTTTGCTAGAATATCCAAATGGGGTTCTTTTAGAAAGTAACCCTGTTAATGGAAGGTATCTGAAACATTACCTGTCTTAGGGTGGAGGGTAAGATTTGTATTATAAGCCTGTAAATATTTATTTTTCTTTGCAAGGTCAACCCGAAAGATAGGACGAATGTATTTGAAGCCCGCGGTGAAGGCCCTAAGATTCAGGAGGCATACTTTTCTTTTCTAAAAACAAAAAATAATATATTTATGAAAAACAGCAGATGAGTTTTATGGATGTTACTGTGAAAAAATAAAAAAACAGGCACCTAGTCTACGAGTTCTTTGATACCTCGCAGGGAGGATATCATCCCTAGATGGAGCGAGCTGTTAACACCATTATTTAGTAGAGAGCAAAAATACCATGGTGAGGGGAAAATAATTGGCATTCATTATACTTTGGTTACGTTTTATGGTATGAGGATAGCGCAAGATGCAAAAAGCGAGGAATTATCAAAAGATCCTACGGTGCAAAGCGGAAAGGAGAGGATCAATGGCCTATATTGTGTCTGCCCTTTAAAGATGCGAGGAGAATAAGCGTATGCTGGCGGCTAATGTGATGTATGGATCAACGGTCGTTAATCCATCCAGATGAGATCCACGGTTTGTATAAGCTCAGCTTTGTAAACATGCACGGTAGATAAAACCATCACACTCCGCGGAATTTGATACGTACCACTTGATCTAACAGTGAAAAAAATAAAGGTAGATTACATCGACAGCTGTGGATGATTCTGGAGCGGTAACTTGCACGATGGATATGATCTGGATGCTTGGCGGAATGAGGTATGTGGCATTTGATCCGATGGTTGAAAACTAAAGACAGAATAGATCAACGGTCACGAATAGATCCGGAGCGGGAAAGTGCACGGCAGATAAAAGTGAAGAGAGGTTGCGGAATATAAACTGCTATCCACGTGGCAAATTGTAGTTTCATCCGGAGACGAAAATGGTTTCATGTAAACCGCCAAAGGAATGTTCCGGAGTGGGGTCCTATAAAAGGGAAGTTGACTTGTCTCAAGGTTATTTTATTGGCACCGAACAGGTGAAAAATACCTGCAGCTTCGTCAACCTTCGATTGTCAGTGTCAAGCACATGCCGCTATAGTTGATAGGTAAGGCTTAAACACCTATAATTCGTTCGTCTGAATTGCTATTGTCAACTAGATTATGGACCAGGGGAAGGAACTGCAAGGGTTTGGTCATGTTGTAGATGATAGGGAAGATTATATAGTGGACAGAGACAGAGGCGTGTGTGACCCCTTTCTGTCTATAGGAAGCGTGTCTGTGAGTAAGGAAAGGTTATGGCACTATAACTCACAAGGAAATGATGTCCTAAATGTCTGTAAATCCTTTTTGTACTATTTCTCCATTGAACAAACCCTCCATTTTCCAGAATTCATGGAATGGTGTGCTGTGAATTACTCCCCTTCTCAGAGAATCATTGTAAGCCACTCTACATCTCGAATCCTTTGTAAAGTCAGCACCCAAGTTATCCACGAAAATCTCAATTTGCCTGACAGTTACCCTGACCAACGTGAACCTGTGAATGAGTTAATCCTTGCTGAATTGTTCAAGAAGTGTGAAACTAAAACCCGTTGCCAATTCCTGTCCAATATTTTGAAAGAAGTTCAATCTTTAGATGGTTTTTTCTTACCTTACCCTGTGCATATTTTTAAAAGTGAAGTCCAATTAGTAGTATCTCTGGTCTGTCAAATATTTGGTCTTGATGATGATTGTCGCTTGAGTGATGTCATCCTTGGTTTTTTATTAAAAATAAGTTCCGTAGGTTCTGAATCCCAATCGGTCCCAGTATTTAGTCTAGATGAGTACTTAGCGGAAGCAATTCATCTTCAGCTAAGTGAATTTCTGAAAGTCAGGTTTTTTAAATTTTAGACTTACCTGTTGAACATGCTGCTATGTTCAAATGTCACTGAGTTACAATTTTTGAGTACTATTTTCTCCTCTGATTTGCCCAAGCAAATCAGTATGTTTGAATTTGCTAATTCGATCATGTCTGAGATGTACAAAATGTTGTTCGATGAAGAATTTCCCCGTGTACTAGACGAGATGAAATGTCTAATGCAGTCCTCACCCGAGGATCGAGTTGGAGACTGGTTCTTGCACAAATATTCCACTATTTTAAGAGTATACGGATTTACTGGGCAGCCTTATAAGCTACCTGCTTTTCTGACCCTGAGAATTTTTCCTTTGGAATTCATGAGGCAGAGGTTACAGTCTGAGGAAGAGCATTTTGGAGCTTTTAAAAAGTATTCAAATATTAAATTCCCCCTCAAGGTTGGCTCTTTCATTTTTAAAAGTAAAGGTGCCTTATTGTTTATTGAGAAGTTGTTGGCAGGCATGGATTTCAAAAAAGAACCAAAGATAAATTATGATCCCCACCATGTAATCTCCTTGAGGAAACAGGCCAACAAGAACAAACTGTTTGATCACCAGTCAATTGAAGGTTTGGTTGAAACAACCAATTTGTTGCATTTTAGAGGACTCCTAGGTCCGACGGAGACACAAGTAGTATTGTAATCAAGAGAAGTCTTTCTGAGGTTGAGAGCATGGAATTAGATGAAAATGGATCACATAAAAAATCCAAGCTGTCTCAAGGTGGTGGAATTTCAAGTGAAGAAATTTCTGATGATTTCAAGAAAGTTTCCCTGGTCCCAACCAAGGCTGTACAAATAAATCAGTTTTCATTTAAAAGTGTAGATGGTTCAGAAGCAAGTTCAACCTTCAAGTCAAAAGAGGAGATCAAGGCTAGTTATATGGAGAAAAGAAAACAGTCTCTGGAAGAGACAAGAAGTTTTCTTCCGCGAGTAAGAAATTTAAACAATCCAAAAACTTCTTTGATCTCTGCCAGAGATGCCGAAAGAAATACCTTCAAGTTAGCCATGGTGAATGACAAAAAGATGTCTGAGATGGAAATCCGGTTGGATAAAATCAGTGTACCGGACAAAATACAGCTTCACAAGCAAACTAGTGACATCATTTATTCAGACCTTTTACAAGCTATGATGAGAGTAAACAAATTACAAATTTTGGTAGATAAATTAGAAATTCAATTGAAGCATGAAAGAATTGAAAATAAGGCCAATTCCATTCAGATTAAGAAACTACAAACAGATATTGTCAGTTCAGGTAATGAGAAAGATAACACCCAGGGGGCACAGGGACTTCACTTAGTGAACCTCTCACATAGCACGTGCGATCGTGGGATATTAAAGAATACCCTTAATTTCTAGAGATATTGACCCAAACTCTTTTTGTTGAAACCCCCTCCCAGACTTTAAAACCTTCTCCCCACCCCTTTTTATACCTCAATCCTTATAAACCACCCTACCCACCCCCACCTTAAACCCGTCATCCCCCCCAATACCTACAATATATTGGTTCAATTTTTGATAATTTTAAAACCCACAATATGAACTAACGTGATAGCATATTGGTCAACAAGTGAAGCCCCTGTGCCAGGGGGTCAGAAGAATGCTAGAAGAAAAGGACAATGCACTCCAAGTCTTAAATAAAAAATTGAAGATCCCAAGCAGCGAACATGTTCAGTCTTCCGAGTTATTGGTCCTACAAGAAGAGAAAGATAAGGTGCAGCAAGAGATGATGGAACATAAAGGAAAAGCTGTCGAGCTGCAAGAAGAAAAATACAAATGGGAAGCCGAGAGGAGTGAACTAATATCTCAAATTGCTTTGCTGAAAAAGGACCAGAACGAGGAAAAGGAGATCATGGAGGAGTTGATGAGTTAGACACCTATTGATGAAGACTTATCTATTGTGAATATTGACAAACCATTGAATGACTTCTCTGCAGATGACTTGTCAATCCCTATGTCCCAGGTCAGCTTAAAAGAGGAAGAAATCAAAGAATTAAAAGTAGAGAATGAAAAGATCAAGTATGAATTGGCCAAAGCAAATGAAAATAAAAATAAAATACTGCAAGAGAAGAATCAGCTGCAGAAAAAATTCAATGAACTTAAAAAAAAGAACATTGGGAAAGGCCCTCTCCAAGGGGCAAAGCACATCATCTGGGACACCTTGTCTATAGAGATTACCAAATTCCGGCACCATCTAAACTATATTGATGATCTATGCATTTTGATCAACTTGGCCCACCAAAGACTAAAGTTAATGAATGAACACATGGAAAAAAGGCCCCTTGCGATAGCCCAGAACACATTGAATTTTTTAAATTCATTGACATATCAGAAATTACATGACATGGGAATAAAGGACAGGATATCAATAGTGCTATGGGCTAAGAAGTTCATCCACAAGCATCATTTAATGAATATTGTCCAAGACAGAGCGGATGAAATGGTTTCTCAAGTTAATAACTTCAAGCAGGTTTTCAAAGAGCTATTTGAGGACGGCCTGCCTTCCTTTTGGGACGAGGAGGGATGGTTGTTTTCTCAGGAGCATTATCACAGCTTGTTAGTTCAGAGCCGCATGGACCACTCTAAATTTGATGATTTGGAAAAGGGCCTAACAGGAAAATCTATTGTGGACAAATTGACAGAGGATTTCGAAATTTTTCAAAAGTTCCTAATGATCAGGAAAGGATTGCCCAAGGTGTCATATGAAGCGTGCATGGAGCTGGAAGTGGCCATTCGAGAAATGATGGAATGTGATATCCCAAGCTCAGAGTAATGGAAGGCTGTGGAAAGGTTCGGGAAGACAAAATACATCCTTCATTCATAGAGACAGGTGTTACGCGCCAAGGAGCTGACTAGACGAAGACATGTTATCAAGTCGATTTTAACTTAATGATTTGTTCAGATTAAAGTTGTAGTTTATTCCTAAGAGTTAGGAATTCAATTACAAGACTTTAATTAAGCCGATCATTCAGTTATGAATCTTCTTGGAATATCAAACTATTTTATCTATATATTTGCATCTATTTTATGAGATGGGGGTTGGAACCCGTCCTGTTGTTGAGAAGTTTTGGAAAACATATATTTTTGAAGAACAAAGTTGAATGTGAATGAATTATCAGAGATTCATGCATCATTTATATTACAGTCTGTGCTTCTCTTTCTCTGTGATTGTTTTTTCCAGTTTTGCACTCCATTCAGTTTCCTTCATATTTGAAATATAGTGTTGAATGATTAAAACTCATGCTGGCCGTGCTTTTATCATTGTTTCAAATATTTTATGAATCCTTCTGCTAAAGTCAATATAGAATTCGTCACATGATGCTCTGTATTGATAGACTGTACTCTTTTCTTCCATTCCAAATGAATCAATGAGTGACTGTGATTAGATGGTTACCTTGCCTTTGATAAATTCCTGAACATGCGATTTTGTGATATTTTTATCTATATGTGACTCCATGCCCAATGGTTCTGTGTATTGTTTTGACCACCTTTAATAATCTTTGAGTGTTGACATATATTTCTAGCCTTGTTAAATCTATATTTGAGAGATCCCTCTCTAGAAAGAAAAGCCAGTTTCTTTCTAAAAGAGGTTTTGCTGTTAATCTTGGGATTTACCTTTCAAAACCTTGGGTACATTCTGAGTGCTAACACATTGCACACAGGAAATTAAACAACAATTACAACTTATCAAGGGAAATGATTCGTGAGTTGTTCTTGGCCCTATCGTGGCCAAAATGATTCCCAGCGAATTACGACAGGCCACTGAACGTATCAGTGCACACAGTTTACAACATGGGGGAAAACAACCGTCCAAAAATGTATCCGCATACAATAACAACAAACGTGGGGAACAACAACATGTCCTAGGCAATGAATACACCGAAAGACTTACACAGACCACGCTGGGGAAGAAATTACAGTCTCCCAGCCTGTGTGTGAGTAACAACAATGCAAGACACAGAGCATGAGAGAAGATTTGCGCCCAGTTCCAAATGCGGGTAGAGAACGCACCCGATTCCTCGTTGGGGAACAATGGGAATGATAGTGGAGATGACTCCTCTCTCCTGGCTGCGTGAGACCAATAGAACAGAAAATAGATGTGCATGAGAGGATAAACAGACAACAGAGAGGATGAATAGACAATCCGAAGTGCGTGAAAGGGGAGTGCGTGAGTGCTTCAGCTTGTCGTGGAAAGAGTGCAGTGTTCTTCCCGGGTGATGGCGGTGGTTTTTTTTACCATTGTGAAGTCAACCATGAGTAGAGTGTGCATGTGGGAAAGGACTGACAGTCCTGCCACACTCCCCACTTAGCCATAACAGCCTCAACTACCCAGCAGCAGTTATTAATGGAGGTGGTTGGGTAAGGCAAGGTGGTGACACATGGGTTTTTTCCTCATTGCCCAAGGTTTGACATCCCCCCCACCCTTATCCTTGTGAAAATCATGCCCCTTCTCAATTTAGTTACCGCGATCGTAGCTGGTCGGGTTCATTTTAATTAAAGATGCATATTTACATGATGCTAAAACTTGATATATGCTACATGCCCTGATATACCATCGGTGACAATTTAATCCCAAAACATAGCATAACCAATTAATGGCGGGGCCTTGGCCTTTAGCTCCACACCATGATCATTACAATATATACATCATGTACATCTAATGCAACGGGGTCAAAACCGAGGTGTGACATTCCCCTCCCCCTTCAATAGCACTGTCCTCAGTGCTTACAAAATTGAACAAAATGCTACACTAGTACCGCCCCAGTGTTCCGCAAAATTGAACAAAAATGGATGTGCCAATCGCATGGCATCCTCCAGCTCCCATGTAGCCTCTTCAGGTCCGTAGTGCTCCCATTGCACCTTTACCTGACCTATGGCTTGGTTCTGGATCATTGTGACCTTCCTGTCGAGGATGCGCATTGGCTCGATTCGGAACTCTCCCTCGGGTTCCACCTGAATCACTTTCCAATTTATCACATGGTTAGGATCATGTACATATCTCTTAAGCAAGGAAACATGAAAAACATTATGAGCCCTAGTGCTAGCAGGCAATGCAAGTCTATATGCAACTGGCCCTTATATTTCAAGCACTTCAAACGGCCCACAATATCTTGGTGATAACTTGGCACAGCTTCCAAGCTTCAAGGAACTCACTCTGAGGTAAACATGATCCCCAACACTGAACTCCCTGTTCACCGTATTCTTATCTGCATAGCTCTTCTGTCTGTCCTGTGCTGCTTTCAGATTCTACCTGATCTTTAAAACCTCTTGCTCCATTTCCCTGAGCAATTCTGGTCCAAGCACAATCTTGTTCACTGGATTATCCCAAGTCACTGGTGTCCTACACCTTCTTCCATACAAAGCTTCATATGGACTCATCCCCAAGGATGCCTGCTATCCATTATTATAAGCAAACTCAACCAAGTGCAAGTAATCTTCCCACTTGGTTGGTTTGTCCATTACATACATGCGAAGCATATCTTCAAGCACTTGATTAACTCTCTTTGTCTGACTATCTGTCTGACAATGGTATGCAGTGCTGAAGTTTAGCTTTGTACCCAAATCTGCAAACAACCCCTTCCAAAAATTGGAATTGAACTTGACATCTCTGTCAGAGACTATTGCCTTTGGCAATCCATGCAATTTAAATATCTCCTTCATGAATATCTTTGCAATGTCATTAGTCTTATGCGTAGACTTAATCGGTATAAAATGCACTACCTTAGTCAACTTGTCCACCACAACCATGATGGAATCATGTTGTCTCCAAGTCATTGGCAATCCTATAATAAAATCCATGGAAATAACTTCCCATTTCCATTCCGGGACTGGAAAAGGCTGCAACCAACCTGTTGGATGCTGGTGCTCAACCTTTACCTGTTGACATTTCATACACCTTGAAATGTATTCAGCCAAGTCCTTTTTCATTCCTGGCCAAAAGTACTGCTTTCTAGCTATAGCAATTGTCTTCTGATAGCATGGGTGACCAGAATACGGAGCTTGATGGATTTCATCCATAACAACTCTCCTCAAACCTGCTACATCTGGAATATAAATTCTACATATATAAGCAAGAAGTACATCTTCTTCCAATTTATATCCCTCATACCTCATCTCAAGACTTTGCTGCTGCAATTTGTCTTTTACCTGCTCATACAATTCATCTCCAGCAGCATGACTAACAATCTGCTGCCTCAAATCCGATTGGAAAATACTAAGAGATGCCACATGCATTTCTTGCATCTTTCTACTGAGGGCATCGGCTACCTTATTCTCTTTTCCCTTTATGTGCTTGATTTCAAAATCAAACTCACATAAAAACTCCAACCATCTTGCTTGCCTAGCATTCAAAGTAGGCTGATCAAACAAATACTTCAGTCCATAGTGATATGTTCTGAGCTCAAATCTCCTTCCCATCACATAATACCTCTGCATATTGAGGGCATGTACTATGGCTACAAGCTCTAGATCATGAATGGCATAGTTTTTTTCATGTTCCTTCAGCTTTCTTGACTCATAACATATCACGTGGTTTTCCTGCATAAGGACTCCTACAAGCCCTTGTCCGCATGCATCGGTACACACCACAAAATATTTCTCTGGATCTGTAACTTTCAATACTGGTGCACTAGTGAGAAGATTCTTCAACCTCTGGAAACTTTCTTCACACCTCGATCTCCAATCGAACTTCATCCCCTTCTTTTGCAAAGAAGTGATGGCATGTGCAACCTTGGAAAATCCCTCAATGAGTCTCCTGTAGTATCCTGCAAGTCCCATAAAACATCTCACATCTGTCACATTTCTTGGGGTAGGCCAATTCATAATGGCTTCAATCTTTTCAGGGTCCACAGATATACCCTCTTCTGAGATAATGTGACCCAAATACTGAATTCTATCTCTATAGAATTCACACTTGCTCAGTTTTGCATACAACTGATGCTCCCTGAGCAAATTCAATGTCAATCTCAAATTTTCTTCATGCTCTTCCTCATTCTTAGAATAAACAAGAATGTCATCAAGGACAACAAGAACAAACTTGTCCAAATACTTGCTGAAGACACTATTCATAAGGCACATAAATGTAGCTGGTGCATTTGTGAGACCAAATGGTACCACTACAAATTCATAATGCCCATACCTTGTCCTGAAGGCTGTCTTATGAATGTCTTCATCCTTGGTTCTCACCTGATGGTAACCAGACCTCAAGTCAATCTTGGAAAATACCTTTGCTCCTCTCATTTGATCAAAGAGGTCATTAATCCTAGGCAAAGGATATTTATTCTTCACGGTAACCTTGTTCAATTGTCTGTAATCGATACATAACCTGAGTGTAACATCTTTCTTCTTTACAAATAGAACTAGTGCTCCCCAAGGAGACACAATCGGCCAGATATACTTCTTTTCCAACAACTCTTGCAGTTGCATCTTCAATTCTAACATTTCCGGTATACTCATCCTGTAGGGTGCCTTGGACACTGGTGCTACTCCTGGCACAAGTTTAATAGTGAAATCAATGTCCCTCTTTGGAGGAAGCCCTAGAATCTCATCAGGAAATACATCCCTGAATTCTTGTAACACATGATAGTCCTCCAACCTAGGAGTTTCATCTCCTGATGTCTCCAAGATATGAGCTGCATACAATTGGCAACCATTCCTACAGAACTTCTTCAACTGCATTGCTGAAAGTACTGAAATCACATTTGGAATGCCTTTCACAACTACTAGGTTCCCTTATTCATTCATGCATTCAAAAGTCTTATTGTAACAGTCAAGCTTCACCCTGTGAGCTTCTAGCCAATCCATTCCAATGAGAACATCATAGGAACCAAGCGGTAGAACATTCAGATCTACACAAGTGACCAATCCATTCATGACCAATGGACATTTCTCTACCATTTCACTGACATTTCTCTTAGTTCCAGTGGCTAGCTGAACTATCAAATACTTCCCCTGCTTTATTTTCTTAAAAGCACAAATATCCACTACTCTAGGGGTAATGTAACTATGCGTAGAACTGGGGTCAATTAAAATAGAAACAGATTGCTCAACAATCTTACCCGCTACTTCAACCACAACTGACTGGTGATCTTCCTGATGGTCCTCCAATGCTGCATAAATCCTAGGAATTGCCCTTGCTACTTGACCCATTGTTTCTGCTTCTTGAACGTTATAAGCTGGCCTTGCACTCTCATTCTCGAGTGGACAATTTCTGCGCATGTGGGTCCTCCACATTTCCAACATTGAAGTGGCCCTCTATTTTGTTGTGGATCTTTAGGCTTTTCTCCTGCCCCTCCAACTGGCTTACTTGTAGCTTGAGATGGCTACTTCTGCTGATTCTTGAAGTTAGAAGGTTTGAAACCTTTCTTTCTTTGGTCAAACTTCTTGTTCTTCTTGTCCTTCCATGCCTTATGGTAATCCGACCTACCTTTTCTTTTCTCATAGCAATACTTAGCTTTTCTTATTGCTTCTTCAAGAGTTCTAGGTTCATAAAACTCAATTCTATCCTTGTAGGACTGTGGTAATCCACTCAGAAAATGCTGGGCCTTCACTTTTTCATCTTTGATGTATTGGACATACCTCAACAGCTCCAAAAACTTATTTGCATACTCTTCCATGGTCTGTTGTCCCAATCTCAGGTCATGGAACTCCTTAATCTTGTCATCATAATACCTGTCAGAGAGGTATTTCTACTTGAAATACTTCTTGAACTGTTTCCACTTGAGTCTCCTTTCGCTGATCCTCTTTACTTGCTTGAAGTGTTCCCACCAAATGGATGCTCTTCCATTTATATTGAATATGGTAACTCTTTCCTTCATGTTTCCTGAATAGTCATGCACTTGAAAGTACTTCTTTATCCCAAGAAGACAAGCTTCAGCCTCTTGTCTAGTATTTACCTCACCATCAAACGTAGGAGGTTTAGCCTTCTTAAATTCATCTCGAGAGCGATCCCTATGGTGCCTCTTTCTCTTTCTTTTATGAGAAGAAGAACTTGAATCCTCGCTGGATTCTTCAGAATTAGATGATCCACTAGAAGTCCTTCTCCTTCTCCTAGTACTACTCTTACTGCCTTCTGGTCTTGCTGTACCTCGTCCAGAGTCTATCTTTCTATGTAAGTCTGTCAAACTATGCAACATAGCAGCATTCAACTGATGCTGCTCTTCCTAGGCTTTGATCAGGCTTCTCATGGTGGCTGCAACATCTGACGATGTCTCTTGGAATCTCCTTCCATTAGACTCAATGTCATCATTTCTATTACAGAAATTTTATCCCATGGCATCTTCTACTCGCTCACAAGAATCCCGAGCATCATATCCGTCATGGGTTCTCATAACTGAACCACCTCTTACTTACCAAACTGCACTACCTGGAATACTGCTCTTAAAGGTGACTATGATTCTGCAGACGTGTTAGTAACACAAGTGTTATATGCATAACATTGATATAAATCATAATCATTTACCTTCTCCTGGAGTAATCATAAAATAAAAAATTATCCCAACACAAGATTTTCTTCATCAAAGAACATCTGTCTCAGGGGGACGACGGGGGTTAAGGGGGCTTTCCCCCTTATGCGCCAATGCAGGGTGAGTCGAGAGCAGCGCCCTCATTTTTTTTTTGTAAATCATTGGTTTTCGCGCAATCTGGCGCATTAAATCACTGCCACTTTTCTCCTTTTTTTTTGCCCTGAAAATTCACTGAAAAACAACTGAAAATCCCACTGAAAAACAGTTGAAATTGGCTGGAAAAATCCCACAGAAACTCAAATTTTCCTTATGCAGAATCGGCTCTCATTTCCACTATTGATCCGACATTTCAGCATCCCAAACCATTGACTTCTCCATTGTACATCAGAAATTGGAACAACTAACTTCTTCTGCTGTATCGGTGGTCGAAACAACTAAATTTTTTTGATGTACAACGGCTGTTGGGTGCACTAAGCACTATCGTGTCGGCAATCGGATCTTCTAACCTTTCGAAAGGATAGTCCATTTGGACAGCCGCAACGGCGGACGTTCAATCCACTAACTTCATCCAACACGTCGGCGGTCCAATATTCTAAATTTTTCCAACGTTTTCTGTACTTAAACAAAATTTTCAATTTTTCAAACTTCCTTTTCATCGGCGATCGGGTCATCTTTCTTCTTCATGTCGGTGAATTAATTTCCTCAGCAGCTGCAATGGCGGCCCAACATCCTCAATCTTCTCCCGATCGGCGGCCAAATCTACTGTGGCACACTCTAATCGGCATCGACAGTCGCTTCTCGTCGGAAGACTTAGTGCTTTCAGCTTCCGAAATGGTGGCATGCAAAACACCATCTTCTTCCGGCGGAAATATATCCTCATCGACAGGCTAGTGATTTTGGCTTCCGAAACGGTGGCACGTAAACCACTTTCTTCTTCCGATCGATGACTAATTCTTTGACCGACATCGAAAGTCTAGTGCCTTTGGCTTCCGCAATGGTGGAACATCAAACCTCTATATTCTTCTGATGGCCGATCATTCCTATACTTAGAAAAATTTTCAACTTTCTTGCGGCATCGGCTATCGGAGTCCTTACCCGTCGGACGCGTAGTCGTTTAGCCGTTCGCAATGGCGGACGCTTGATCGACTATTTTTTTCCAACGGATGACAAATCACTTAGAAATTTTTCCATGATTTTCTGCCCCACTGTTCTCCATCGGGCATGCTTCCGCTTAGCTCTTCCACTATGTCGGAAGTCTTTCTGACTAGCTCTTCTGATGATCTGACAGTTCGAACACTTAGACAAAATTTTTAAATTTTCTAGTCATTCATTGATTTCCAGAAAGAAATGCTTCTTCTGTCACTGCATATTCATGGTCCCTTCAGGCCCATGCTACAACATGAGCTCTGATACCACGCTGTCACATCCCCATCCCTCCGACCGGCGAAGAGGACACGACCACATGGTGTTAATCATTTGGGCTAAGAGCCCCATGAACATGTGAATTCAGCAAAAATGCTAAAACAGAATGCTGAAGCAAATGTATTAAACTAGAACATGCACACATGAACATTTATCATGCACAGATATAATTGTTTATCATACACAGCTACAATTATTTATCATGCACAACGGAATCAACATACATTTATACAAGCATTCATTCAACATGTCCATCATAGTCATTAATAGTAAATATAGTTGCGGAAGTAGAAATGGATAAGAGCACTTATCTTATGAATAACTCAATCCGCAACCAGCTACGTCGCTGCAACGTTCCACCCAACCATAGGCCAGCGTGCTCCTTAATCTCTCAGCAGCGCTGCCACCCCCGAGCTGGGCATGATTCTCCAAGGAATAAGGGAACTAGCTGGCTTACACATAGCCAAGGATACACAAAACACAACCAAGCCAACACAGTTGGGTTTATCATTCCATCCATGTGTTGGGAAAGGCTAAATGCTAAGCTGGTGGGCTCATTACAGAGCCAAGAACACCTACACCAGAACTAGCTTGGCTTCTAAGACACCCACACACACCCAACATAAGGAATCAGTCCCTTCTCTGCTACACAGTCCCTCAGGCCCTGCATTCCCTTCCAGTGCTATTCAGGGGTTGTGGAGAAGAAAGCTAGCCCTCTAACTCTATCTGTGTGGTTTCCAGCCACCAGGGTTTATCAAGCAAACCAAGCCCCCTTCCCTTCTCCCTACACAGTCCGAAGACCAACCATTGCACACAGGAAATTAAACAGCAATTACAACTTAGCAGGGGAAACGATTCCTGAGTTTTTCTTGGCCCTATCGTGGCCAAAATGACTCCCAACGAATTACAACAGGCCACTGAACGTATCAGTGCACATAATTTACAACATGGGGGAAAACAACCATCCCAAAATGTATCAGCATACAATACCAACAAACGTGGGGAACAACAGTACGTCCCAGGCAATGAATACACTGAAAGACTTACACAGACCACGCTAGGGAAGAAATTATAGTCTCCTAGCCTGTGCGTGAGTAACAACAACGCAGGACACAGAGCATGGGAGAAGATTTGCACCCAGTTCCAAATGCGGGTAGAGAACGCACTCGATTTCTCGTTGGGGAATAATGGGAATGACAGTGGAGACAACTCCTCCCCCCTGGCTGCGTGAGACCAATAGAACAGAAAATACCTGTGCGTGAGAGGATAAATAGACAACGAAGAGGAAGAACAGACAATCTGAAGTGCGTGAAAGGGGAGTGCGTGAGTGCTTCAGCTCATCGTGGAAAGAGTGCAGTGGTCTTCTTGGGTGATGGCGGTGGTTTTTTTACCATTGTGAAGTCAACCATGAGTAGAGTGTGCATGTGGGAAAGGACTAACAGTCCTGCCACATTCCCCACTCAGCCATAACAACCTCAACTACCTAGTAGCAGTTATTAATGGAGGTGGTTGGGTAAGGCAAGGTGGTGACACATGGGTTTTTTCCTCATTGCCCAAGGTTTGACCTCCCCCCCACCCTTATCCTTGTGAAAATCATGCCCCTTCTCAATTTAGTTGCCGCGATTGTAGCTGGTCAGGTTCATTTTAATTAAAGATGCATATTTACATGATGTTAAAACTTGATATATGCCGCATGCCCCGATATACCATCGGTGACGATTTAATCCTGAAACATAGCATAACCAATCAATGGCAGGGCCTTGGCCTTTAGCTCCACACCATGATGATTACAATATATACATCATGTACATCTAATGCAACGGGGTCAAGCCGGGGTGTGAAATTAGGACACTGGGGATAGGAATCCAAATAACCTCCCTTTTTCACTTACATCTGAGACATAATTGTTGTCCCTTAGGGTACCAAAATCCTTTAGTACTTGCTAACACGACATGACTAGTCTATTGGAGGCCCCCCCGCTATGCGGGAGTAAGCCACAATGAAGGGGTTCCAAAAGCCAGGGTGGAATATCACACTCCATTCTACACCAAAGGATAACACTTCATAGTCCTCCTTGTGCATGCCAAGGACCATATCGGGTGTTGAGAACCAAAGGGATGAAGTGCCAGGAAACCACTTCGGACGTGTCATGAACTAGGTAGCCTAGTTTCTAGTCTGTTGGGGCTCTTTTACTTGATGTCCCTCTCAGTAGTGGGATTCTCTTAGCCTATTGGTTCATCCATTTCATATTGTTTGATTGTGTATTTGACCACCTATTAGAGGATACAATTTGTGAGGGGATTCCATCTTGTAGCTAGGAGTTTGCTTGCACTTATACCCCATAGGTTAGTGCATCATTTTCTTTATAGGTAGTGTTGCAAGTTGGGTTCCTTGACGCTGTATTGTAGAATCTCCTGTTGTGACACATTGTTACGGTTTTGTTTTAGAGATTTATTTTTGGCCTGTGAGCCATATTGTTTCTGGTCTCCTTCTGGACACTTTCCTATAGTCATATTTTTGAGCTTGATTTTGACACTCTTAAGCCTCCATTCAATACACACCTGTTACAGCTGATTTTACCACACATGGTGAATCACACTTTTATGGCCTTCCCTGTCCCTTTGCAGACTCCTTAGACCCCATGGACCATTTTTTTACCTTTGATGTTTCCAAGATCATCCCTAAAAACATGTAATAATTTCCATACACGACTTTTAATCCCTTTCTCGCGTATATACGCAGATTTGAACCTTAAAACCGTGTACATCGGGATGTGTGCAAAAGGCCAAATGATTTTGGAGTTTTCCTTGATGTTGATATGAGTCACTTGTCTCTTGACCTTCCATATTCCTTGAGATCGCTTGGATTCGACCTTCCATTACCCCATTGAAGATCTATATAAGGAACCCTTTGGATACATTGAAGACAGGGGGAATTGAAGAGCAAGAAAACTATAATCCATTGTTGTCGGAGCTTATACTTGAGTTTGCATCCCTTTGTCCCTTGGAGCACTTTGTGTTCTTCCCAAGATTTCCTTTTTCTTATGAGCTTGCTATCGAGAGATGGAGGATTGAAGTGGTGGAGGCCTAAGTGGGGGACTCAGTTTCTCCGATTCGCAGACGTGTCGACAGAGGTTGTAACTATTGTAATCTCTATTTTATATCAATAGAAATATCTTTTCCTGTCCCATAATGTGTATTTAAATGAGTATTTGATCCATGGATGCTTTAAAATTCTTATATGTTATTGATTATATATGCTAGAGTAGGTCTAACACAATTATATATAGCATGCTTGTCTTGTTTGCTGAATGTTGAGGAAGCAATTTATCAATACAAGCTGGAGTTGGAAAGCTCAACGGGATCTACATCAACCATTTGGAATAAGGTACAAATCGACATCCGTTAGTTTTAGATGTTTGGTTTCTCTTGCATATAGGAAAGGATTGATTTTTGGAGTCAAGTTGTCTGTTGTGGTACCCCAAGCCATAGGAATTTCTCTTTGTAACAACAGAAAAACATCATGCCATCATTTCTCCATCACACTACTCACATAGAATTAGGAGCCACACCCCTCAGTTTGGTTCCTTAAACCACCAGCATTGGAACCATATTCGATGTTGTTCACCACCTTTAGAGCCATACACTACATTAGTCTGACTTAGATTCTTATCAATCTGAACCTACCTTATTCACTACCCTATCTAGCCCCATGAATAATGCATAGTGGATTCATGACCTCTCCACCCGTCTGTTAGTTTTTCAACATTTAAGCTAGCATTATGTTAGGATCTTTTCACTGAGAGAATAACAAGCACAGCAATAACATAAGCACATCACAAGAGACAAGAGACACAAATATTTTAGGAGGGGAAACCATAAATGGAGAAAACCCCTCAACTTCCTCTAAGATAGTATGACCACAAGATGTGATCCCAAAACAGTAAGATGATCTCCCAACACAATAGCAGCCTTCTGTCTTCAGTCAAGCCAAAGATTTCCTTCTCCAAAAGTGCGCCACACTTGAGAGATCAAGAGAGCTAAGTCACAAGTGATAAATAGAGAGACTCTCACTCTCTATTTATATTCTTCCGTTGACTTGAAGTGCACTCAACCTAATAATTACTACTCGAGCCTACACCTTAATTAGTGTATAATAACTCAAGTGCCCCTAAACAGTGGGGACTTACCCAATGACTTGATATGACTTGATTACATTATAATCCTCCCGATCGGAACATCGAGGCATGACCACATGACTCAAATACATAATAGAAACATCCCGGAATAAACATCGGGTTACAATAATATAAAATACATAGAAGAATACATTCCGAAGTTACATATACCACAACACTCCCTCTTAACTAGCAAGGTATTCTTTCGACACAATTTTTCAGCACTGGTCTTCTTCTCTGCTTTAACTGGATCATCTGAGTCATGTTCATCTTCAAGTCATCTTCGTCTTCAAGTCATCTGGATCTAGATCATCTCTCGATCTGGATCATCATAAAATGGCATCACTGGATCTAGATCATCACTCGATC